>NLAK01000198.1:0-10108 GCA_002370295.1 Metschnikowia bowlesiae | reverse complement strand
GCCGGCGCGGACCCGCCCACGGCCGGGTTAGTCGAAGATGATGTTTGATGATGCCACCGGGCAGTTTTTTGGCCATTGCCATGATTTTTGTTGTTACGCCTCCGGGCTTTGTTGTTACGCCTCCGGGCTTTGTTGTTACGCCTCCGGGCTTTGTTGTTACGCCTCCGGGCTTTGTTGTTTTGATGTTTCGCCTGCATTTGCGGGCACGAGCGTGCTGCCTTACTCAGCACTGCTCCAGGCCTCACCTTGAAGTGGGGTCGCGTGTCGTCCGAGCACACGCCAGTGATGCCGGATCTCTACTCTGCTTACAGGGGCGGATACGAGTGGTTCTCCAGACGCGGTTTCGACGCCGGCGTGGTGTGGCTGACCAAGAGCGATGCCCCACTATACGCCTGTTCACAGTTCTTTGAGGTTCCCCGGGCCTCGTCCCCAGGGCTTCCCTCTTACAGTTAGCGGCTTTTCACCTAGTACTTAGTATATAGCTGGATTCACGTCCGCAATAAACAAAAAAAAAAAAAAACCATCGCTGCTTGAAGTTTTTTCCGTTAAAGTCACTTCGGTGACGAGGTTTCTTCAAGACCCACGTTTATAGTTTTTGCTGTAAACGAATATATCTATCTATCCAAGGAACAAGATTTTTCCTCAGCGCTTGTCGTACAAAGAATCTAACAGCTTACATAGAGTCCATGCAGTCAGGCCATTTACTCATGAACAGCCATGGTCATGCGGACATGGTAGCAGCAACAGCCACGACCCATGATGCAAGCTACGCCTTATTTTTTATGCAATTTTCAGTGTGCGAGGGTGTGTAGACGTATCCCATAAAAGTAGCATCTATAAGCCGGTGCAAGGGCTTCACCAGACCACCGCCTGTACATTGTATTTTTTAACGATGTGCATGTGCCATCTTTAAACAGTGAGGTAATCCCCGTAATCTAGTCTCGGAAGTGTATTCGAAGCGCGCATAGTGCATGGTTTTAAGGCGTGATGCAGACGCGCCAAGTTCGCTTCTGATCACGTTCTAGAGCGAGCCGGAGCAAACGGGGCCGGGAACGATCTGGCAGTTGGAGACCGGCTCCACTGTATGGATTCGGGCCCAGCTCCACTCCCTCAGAGAGTTGCGAATCGCGTCCGCAGCCCTAAGTTCTACAGACGCACGTGACTGTAGACGTCGAGAGTAAACGCGCAGCTCGAAGAACTCAAACGGCTCTTGCAGAAGCGGCTAGAACCCGCTGCTCACTAACACGCGGGTGGGAGCCCATTTGGGAAGCCATTATGCAACAGGGAATCTTCAAGGAGAATACGCAATAGACGTGCGAGCTCTAGAAGGGTTGCGCGGTCCACACAAGATGACGATCACGTTTTCGCGCCATGAGAAGCGCACGACCCGTGCCGACCACGTGACGCGAGGCCATCTACGCAAAGGAGGTGCTCTAACACCACGCACGCTTTGGGTTGCCGTGCTACTTTGAATGTGTAAGAATTTGGCTCGCTTATTCGGGGAACTTGTTGAACTATCGTCACTGTACAGTCGCTCTGAGTGCTGGTCATTGGAGCGATAGAGACACGGGAGTCAATACTAGTTGTGCGCTCAGATGCAGGAGGGCAATCTGTTGAGACATCATTCCTGCGTGTTTCATATTAATGATCATATAATTGACATCTTGATGAATTAGAGTTGTTGCTTGTTTGTTGACCTGAGTTAACCTCTAAAAAACAGTAGAAGGGGAACCTCACTTATATATGTGAGTAAACCTTCAATGTAACCTAAGGAATCAACAGCGGTACAACATATGCCATGCTACATGGTAAGCATAGTATATGAGTAGCAAGTCTAGCATAATCTTATGCGTGCTTGTAGTTTCTCAACACAATCCGTGGATTAAACGCGTCATCTGACGAGACGACTTTCTTGACCCGATGTGGAGGGAACACGTGAAGGGTACAATTAACTCAGCATTATAGGAGCAGTCGAAACAGATAAGTGTCATGTTATCGGGTTTGGGGGAGGGCTTTGTGTGAAGACGATATAGCTGGGGGTTCCGCACTTGTCGGTATCAAGACAAAAATGGACATCAGGAGAATTTGGAATACTTACCAAGCGGCAACATAAAGAGGACTGAAGATAATGCAGGCATCATCGAGCTGTAAAATGAAATTACACCCCACTGCCTTTCCAAAGCCCGAGTATGTGATGGCCCCCAAGCAAAGTTATAAATGTAGTGCGATATTGGACTGCTTGATTCGCGAACCAGTATTCATGGCTGGTCTGTGTGCATTCCAGCGCTCGGGTGCAGACTAGGGTCTTGTGGATGATATAAACCAAACACATCACCAGATTTATCACCAGATATCTCCTTCAAAGTGGATACTCCGTATGATATACTTAAGTTGTAAAATTCCTTTAAAGCAACAACTGGTCGATGTTCCAGTGCTTCAGCTCACACTGAAAGTTTCAAGGGCCTTTAGCTGGCATTATGCTAGCTGCTCGTATGAAATGAGGAGACAGCTCCACCTTTTATATGAAGTTGGCTTTTACACATGCAATCGCAATATGGCTGATTCTATCTACACTGCCAGATAAGGAAGCCTAAGTCACACCTGGCGTTCGGCGAAGCACGTGATGCTTGATTGCCGCACGTGATTCATGTTCCCCGCACTCATTAGGTGTTAGGACGCACTGTGGAAACATGGTGAGCAACACTGGCACATTTTTAAAACAGAGGCATTTGACGCAAAGTGGCTTGCATGTTCAGAACTCTCACGTGAAAGCTCTCAACGCCGGGCGATGCAGCTTTGGAAAGGAGTATGTGAGGCCACACCCACCATTGGCAGTGCGCCGCCCATGGGTGCCAAGTTGAGATGCGTGGCTACAGGCAGAATTGCCTGTGACCATGAACCGAGATCTGTGCTGCTTTGTTATCCAATCGTCGGGCCTGCACTTGAAGTGACAAAATTCAGCATATTAGGTGCTGCCCGAAGGCTTGCTCTGGTGACTTTCGGCAAGATTATCTCGATTTAGAAGTCTCGTGACAAGGTACCAATGCTGTGGCGCTGCCTGGGCTAGCTTGTCTATATCACTATTGATATCCCCCTTGTTTACAGGATTACCAATACCACTTGACGTGCTGAGACTATAACCGAGGAATACCCGCTCATGTGTTGAGGGCCTCGGTGATTTTGCGACATTCTAGCACAGATAGTAGTCAGAGAATAGTCATGATCAAGGTCTTATAATTCCGCGCGGCCAAAAATTTGGTAAGCTCTTGCTGGGGCAATCCAGATTATGTGCCGGAGAGCGGCGCTCAACTGGATGCTTCTATCATAATAACTCATTCATATCCAGTAATTGGCGCGTTGTTGGAGAGTGCTGGAAACGAGCAGCCAAGATCTCATGCTTCAAGAAGTTCTTCACTCCACATGTACGTTTGCACTAATTACGTGATTTTATAGATGCTATTCGTTACTCATTATTCTAGGATGTCTATACAACCCTCAATTCAATGGAGGTTCCGCCAGTGCAGTCCTTGTTGGACAAGGAATAGGCGCTGTCGCTCGATGGACATGCGTTCCATGCANCCTTGTTGGACAAGGAATAGGCGCTGTCGCTCGATGGACATGCGTTCCATGCAGTGTTGCCGTTGTATGCCAAGTGCCCGTCCTTGATGGAGAAGCCCGTGGTGGCAGGCTGGCGGCCAAATGGAGGTACATCTCCCAACTCACCGGTGCTCTGGTCCAAGTTGATGCCTCTTCCGTTTTGGTCATACAAGGTGGTCTTGTCTTCGCCGAAAGTCAATTGCAAGTCCTCTCCCTCGGTTCCGCCGACCGAGAAAACGTGCGGGTGGCTGTCGACCTTTTTGATGGGCGCGTTCTGCACATTGGAGCCGGAATGGATGGCCACGAGTCCGAACTTGCCTTCTTTGGTCTCTGAGGCATTAGTGGCTTGGGCTTGGGACTCCGTTGTTTTGGCGGATTCTGTTTTGGCGGGTTCTGTCGTGGCTGTTGTTGTGGCCGGTTCTGAGGCTCCCTTTGGCTTCACATCATCGGTCTTGTCAGCCTCCATGATTCTCACCGCCACACCCAAGAAATCAGACCCGCTTCCATCGAACGCAATTCTGTTATCCTGGACCCCGAAACCACTGTTCAGGTCGTGGGCCAAATAGTTGTCCTTGATGGAATAGCCGTTCTGGGCCTCGTCGGATAATGTAACATAGCCGTCGGAGCCAATGTTCACGTACTTTTGAAATTCAGTGTCCACCAAAGTTCCATCGTCATTCAAAACCAACTTCAAGGCGGGCTTACCATTGGGCACCACGTTATCTCCATCGGCACCCAACAGGGCGTATTGGTATTGGGAGCCCGATCTGATGAGAACTGGGCTGAGGGATTGGCCTGCGAGAGCCACGGCTAAGAGATGTAAAAATGGAAGATATTGCATGTTTGTGTTTGGATAGTGAAAAACAAATCGGCGAAAGGCCGCTTTATATAATTTTGCAGCCACCTAAAAATATCTCAAGCGAACAAAAATAGCAGTTTATTGCTTGCGCCAACGCGCGATGACGTAGTTGCTGTCTTGGATCATCCCCAAGACCTGCATAGTTACGCATGAAAATGCGCCGAGCCTCAACGATGCGTCAATGAAGCCACACCAAACGGCGCCGAAGAGCTGGGGTCTTTCCCTAGGCATTATGTTCAAAGCATAGGGATAGGGGCTGTTTTAGTGGAATTTCTAGGCTCCTTGGTGGTAGCCGGGGGACCTCAATCACTCGGTACGAAATCCGTAAAAAGGTCGCAGGTTTCTAGTTGCGGCGCCTTAGACGCGTGGCCCCGGTACAGTG
This sequence comes from Metschnikowia bowlesiae, assembly GCA_002370295.1. Taxonomy (NCBI): domain Eukaryota; kingdom Fungi; phylum Ascomycota; class Pichiomycetes; order Serinales; family Metschnikowiaceae; genus Metschnikowia; species Metschnikowia bowlesiae. The sequence continues at coordinate 5,270 of NLAK01000198.1, read as the reverse complement.
TAAACGAACACAAATCTCGGTCTCATCATGAGTGACCACACTGCACGCATTCCTTACCTGATGCACTTCAGGATCTCCCAGGGCTATTCTTGGCAAAAAGCAAGCATCTCTTTATGGGCTACTACGTGACGGAGCGATCCAGCGTCAGTAATTCTTTGGGCACACATGAGTCCTTGCAATAATAAAGCGACCGGGAAGCGGCCGTGATTGTGAATAATTGCGTACCAGAACTCGATATTCTGGCTTAAGTGCTGGCAATGTACCTAGATAGAAACTGGCGTCCTTCTCCATTCTGTCAAATCACACAGTGTTTGAGGTGAGGGCGTGTGCTGACCGATTCCCAGTGAGTACTCATGCATATCTCGCCACTGTTGCTTCCTAACCAATGCGCGAGTTTCCGCCATACCCGAGCACCTGTGCAGTCACGTGCGGGCAACAAAATGCCGTCCCCTCGCATGGCCCTTGAGGGGCAAATTCTCACACGAATTCTGGATCAAGTGTCGGCAAGCCCATTCGGGACGGATGCTTGAGCATGTACGTAAGTATGCTCTCAGGTAGTCACCATGTTTCCACATCATGTATCATATTTTTCATTAGTGGTTTGTCAACCGAAAAGGCCACCAAGACTTTGGTATTGTGTGGAGTTTTTAAGGCGCCGTTGCCACATCGGCGACTGCAAATTTGACGCGCGGCCGTCAGGTTGAACGCGATTTTTCTGTTCTAATGCGCTTGAGCTTTGCCGACCATCAAATCATCAAGTTTGTTCTATTGGCCGACGTGCACGGATGTTCAAGTCCGCAGGGGCGATTTTCTTCTAGCCTTTTTCCTGCAATGGAGCAACCCGCGGGTTTCGGAAAGGTTTGGATCTTGAAAACATGGTCAGTGTAGGTCAACAGAAAGCGCTGATGAGCTAATAAGATATTATAGTTTCAAAAAGACGTCCTTTAATGTACCCTTAAAAAAGATCCTATACGATACTCTCAATATTGTCTTACAAAGGCAAGTTGCTAAGAGTAGAAAGCCGTGCAGTCCTAAAGAACAAATTGTATGGACAGGAAATTTCCCATTCGAAACAGAGAGGTGCACCAGCGAAACTTCATGTGCCCAAGAATGGAAGGCTGATTGCGAGAGTATAGTTATCGGTTTCCAAATGCACACTCAGTGACATAGTCTCACAAGGCCTTGATTCCCAGCTCTGCTTGACATCGCTTCATCCAAGGGTCTATAAAGCGATTGTCCCTGCTTTTTCGACCATGAACTTGCTTTCAAACCTAATCCATCTGAAAACTGTGCACCCCTATTCCCGAAGCAAATAGGGCCCAGAAATTGGGATAGCTTCGGCCGAATGCAGGCAAATGTTATGTGCAGGTAAGTCGTTCGAGAATCACTATTTCGGCACAGACCACGACCTCCGATAATCGACTTTGGAAAAGTGGAGTTTGCGTAGTGTAAACAAAGATTTTGAATCCCCTGCGTGCCTCCAAGGTGAATTCAAGATCAGTTTGGTTTTTTTAAACTCATCCAAAGACTGTCTCTCTCAAGAACCCACGGTATTCCGAGTGCTCGTGAAAGTTCGCAATTTGCCACAGACGCGCTAAAATAAAGATAATCTGCTTCAAAAGACTCACCCGCCAAAACTCTTTATGGAGATAAGTTTCGACAGCGGCAAAAAAAAAACACCTCTTTCAGTTATGGCCATAGATCCTAGCCCCGGTTTGGAAGATAGTTGATAATTTCAGCGCAGGGGTACCGTTGGGTCGTGAATGGGACCCTCACTCATTAATTATAACAACACTGGTTGTACCGCAGTAAATTCGCCTGTCAGAAATAAGCTTGAAAACCCGCTTTGACACTTTCATTCGTTTAATATATAGAACAATTGTCTAATATCACGAATAAATTAATACGCTCCACCATGGGTAGTGCGCGACCCATGGATGCCAAGGGGATGCGCGAAACTGATTGGCCCATCCCGGAATGTATGTCATCTCGTCTCCAAGGTTGATCCGAGGCTACTCGCCGCCAATTGAATACAGCCTCCAAGCTAGCCCGATTGGGACCTGTTCAGTGAAACAATGTGCCGAGAGCACTGACGTACCAAAGAACCTACCAATGATGTTTTCATGGCTCAATTACAGATTGGGTTTGAGACGACAAATTTGGATAAGTCCAAGAATCCCAAAGGTTTTTCACTATAGGGTTAGAAGAGCGTGTATCTCGGTTCAGGGTCGACAAATCAGTTCTGGTACCGCAACAGCGACAATTTGCACCCAGGGTAGTGCGATGCCCAAAGCGGGTCGGGTGAATTTGCACATGGTGCCTCCTCAGTGCCGAATCCAATTGAACGCGAGAGAAGATTTTCTTGGTCCCGGGTTTTTTTTTTTAAAATCAATGAGTTCAAAAAATTTTCAAGTCCCCTCAGCTCAAGATTCCCTGAATTGAACTGTTCGTCTTACGTACAATATCCCTCTATACGCGGAATGAACGTTATGACGTCGAAACTTCGCTTGACCACCAATGGAACATTGCATATATACCAGCAAATAACCATTAGTCACATTCCTGATAGAAACACAAAAAAATGGGCTCTCTGCTTTTCAAAACGCAAGCCTCAAGTCTTGAGCTACCCAGTGCAAATCCAACAATCTGGAAGCGCATAAAACTTGACCTGTAGACAGGAGATGCCGAAACGGCATCAAATTCAGGCGGGCTTGGCGCGCCATGCACCAACCATAAACAAATGTCCCGCGGTGAGTCCCCAGAATGATAAACATGTATCGTGAAGATAAGTGCACACTTCTTGAAAGGTTCTAGATACTTTTGAATGAGCTTGATTGGATGCCCGAGGCACTTTTGATACCAACTGGTTTGTTTGATTAAGCTTATGAAGTCGGCAAAATTTCAGCCCTGAAACATATCAGAATCATTGGGTCCCCATAGCCTTGCTTGGAAGGGGCTCCCATGTTTCTAACCGCTACGCATAAATGGGCTTTTTAGTCTTTTGGTCTTCAAACCAGACGTGATATACTGTATTCTTTGTGAAAAGTTTGGTCAAGGCAGCCGCGTTGTTTGGGTTGTTAAACATAACATAACCATGAACAAATATACACGTGATTTTGGGGCCGTCCGGTGCATTCGTTGTCCTACAATAAGCGTGGATGCCTCATCATTATTATAGCCACATTTTTTAATAATGAGCAGTTCGGGTAACAGCAGCCACATTATATCCTCCGTCGTGGGGGTTTACTGGGCGGTAAGTCTTTACCCGGTGGTGGGTCCTCAAATGCGGTTCTTCTTATACTTTTGGGAATCACTATACCTGGTGGTGCCATAAATCACTCAGGGTGAATTTGTGGAAATTCAAAAACTGCAAAGATGTTAGGCTATTTTATTTGCGGCTGGCTGGACCTAGAATCAGCACATAGTCTGGAGCAGTGCTGTAATTAGTTTCCTAATAATTCTAGAGAGGTATGGAACCTGATTCATCATGTCAAACAAGCATTTTTTTTATTTAAATCTACCTAAACTAGAATCTCGCTACATGACATTTTCATATTCGATACTCCTCAAAGGAGCGGGCATCGGTAATTCCTCACATCCACACAAGTCTTTACGCCTCAGTATTCTACTCGCAATATAAATAAAGGTCAAGCCCGCGGTGAAGGAGATTTCACTTTGACCTTTTTCGAGAAAACACGTTTGGGTGTTTCAGTAGTGGTTAAAATGAACAAGAATGTATATTAGCTAAAAAGAGCGCCCATCATCAGGGTAATTACCTAATCGGCGGAGCTAACTTTCAGTGTTCTCGAAAGTTTGGATTATCCAAAAGGTCAGTGTCAATCTGCATGGTCCTAAATAAGGTAAGCCATTGCCACAATCAAGATTGGGAGAGCCACAGACTGCTTGGAGCCAGAGCCAGCTTCAAAGCTGGAGATTTGGGGTGGGACTGCACCTGCAGAGGAAGAAGCTTGTTCAGGGTTACCAGAACCAGAACCAGAATCAGAACCGGAACCGTTTCCGTTGCCAGATCCATTGTCAGAACCGGAACCGTTTCCATTGCCAGATCCATTGTCAGAACCGGAACCGTTTCCATTGCCAGAACCGTTGCCAGAACCAGAACCGTTTCCATTTCCTGATCCGTTGCCAGAACCAGAACCGTTTCCGTTGCCAGATCCATTGTCAGAACCGGAACCGTTTCCATTTCCTGATCCATTGTCAGAACCAGAACCGTTTCCATTTCCTGATCCATTGTCAGAACCAGAACCGTTTCCGTTGCCAGATCCATTGTCAGAACCGGAACCGTTTCCATTTCCTGATCCGTTGCCAGAACCAGAACCGTTTCCATTTCCTGATCCATTGTCAGAACCAGAACCGTTTCCATTTCCTGATCCATTGTCAGAACCGGAACCGTTTCCAGAACCGTTTCCAGAACCGTTGCCAGAACCACCTTCAGAAGGAGTAGTCACGGCAGGTGTTGGAGCTGGAACGGTCGAGAAGCCACTGCATGGGATAACAACGGTCTTTCCTGAAATCACGGTAGTCGTCCATCTCTGGGCAGTGTCTTGGGTAACAGTGTCCGTAGGTGCTGGGGTGGTACCGTGGCCCTCGCATTTGGTGCATGGGATGGTGGTAGTGGTTCCATGAATTACAGTTGTAATCGAGTTGTCGGTTGGGGTCTCTGTCTTTGTCACTGGGATAACAGGACTCACAGGGTTCGTAGTAGTAGCATTTGGGTAGTATCCTGGCTTCACGATTGTCACAGTGCACTTCTCAACTTCCGAACAGTCTGATGGAGTGTAAGTGCCTGGAACAGGGAAGAGACTTCCAGTTGGCACAACAACGGTTGTGGTAGTGTGAACTGGGGTACCTGGAGTCACAACTTCAACGGTGCAAGTTGCAACATCTGAGCAGTCGGATGGTGTGTAAGTGCCTGGGGTTGGGTGGTCGCTGTTGGTTCCTTCGGTGACAGTAGTAGTAGTGTGAATTGGAGGTCCAGGAGTGATTATCTCAACAGTGCAAGTAGCAACATCCGAACAATCGGATGGAGTGTAAGTACCTGGGGTTGGGTGTGCACTGTCGGTACCGTCAGTAACAGTAGTGGTGGTGTGGACTGGAGTACCTGGAGTCACAACTTCAACGGTGCAAGTTGCAACATCAGAGCAGTCGGATGGTGTGTAAGTACCTGGGGTTGGGTGGTCGCTGTTGGTTCCTTCGGTGACAGTAGTAGTAGTGTGAATTGGAGGTCCAGGAGTGATTATCTCAACAGTGCA
>NLAK01000157.1:0-22174 GCA_002370295.1 Metschnikowia bowlesiae | reverse complement strand
TGGGGGTAACGATGATTTCCCCTAGTAGCGTACGTCGCAGGTAAATTTGGTATCCATGGGTAGCGCGCTACCCATGGTGGATCTAACAGTTTGAATGTTTTTTTGAATGTCGAGAGCATAATTCCTTTAATAGAGTTTATACAAACGAAGAAGTACGAATCTACTTTCACATCAGGCTCAGTTACACTTGTATAGTTTGTAGTGGGTCTGGTTATAGGAGCCAACTCAGGTGGTCTCCCTCCTTGCTTATTTCAAACACAATTATAAGAGAGGCTAGTCGCACGCTTTATATATGTGAGAGTTGTCCTTCAATATCTTAAAGAGGCCAACTTACTTGCTTGCTCGCCCCTCACGTGACTTACACGTGCTCAGGAGGCCTTCAACATTGAAAAGTACTGTACATAAAGCAACCGCGAAGGGGCTAACCAGTACACCACGTAGGTGACCGAGGGTTCGACTTCCGCGCGAGCGCGTCGGAGCCTTTGGCAATACACGCCCAGCACTAAATAACCCACAATACTTTATACTCCTCTTTAGCTAGGCCCAGACCCTGCTTGGAGCTTTTCAAACAACATTACACAGCAATGGCGGTTTCCCCAAGCCCACGGTTATTGCTATACAGTTATTATTGTAGACGCGGAACCACGGCGGCACGGGAAAATACGGCGTCAAGCAAACACCCGTGCCGCGGCGGCCCCTGCACACCCGTGCCTCATACTATGCAGGTGGCGGACGATCGTCATTCGTAGCTTCTATAGACTTCCAATTGGCACTGAAAAAAAAAAAAAAAAAAAAAAGCGTATATAACCGTGGCCGCACCCGTAATTCCAACTCCAGACACCCTAACACTATGTCCCAAGTCTACTTCGATATCTCTGCCAACGGTTCCAAGCTCGGAAGAGTCACCTTCAAGTTGTACAACGACGTTGTTCCTCGCACCGCCGAGAACTTCAGAGCTTTGTGTACCGGTGAAAAGGGATTCGGATACGCCAACTCTTCCTTCCACAGAGTGATCCCTAACTTCATGTTGCAAGGAGGCGACTTCACCAGAGGCAACGGCACTGGAGGCAGATCCATTTACGGCGAAAAGTTCCCTGATGAGAACTTCTCGAAGACCCACGACAGACCTGGCTTGTTGTCGATGGCCAATGCCGGCCCAAACACCAACGGCTCGCAATTTTTCATCACCACTGTGCCTTGCTCATGGTTGGACGGTAAACATGTTGTTTTTGGTGAGGTTACTGACGGTTTCGACGTTGTCAAGCAAGTTGAGTCCTACGGTTCCAACTCCGGTGCCACCAAGGCCAAGATCACCATTGACGCTTCTGGTGAGTTGTAAGTGATCCATAGAATTAGACGCTGTTGCAAATGAACCAGTAGCAGTAGTTGCACATCTGGTGGCTACCCCATGAATCAACGTAGTCAATGAGCTGTTATATCTTTAGTTTACTCTGGGGAGGATCTAATCCTTTAGAAGCTAGAGCAAGGTTACCTCGCACGTGGAGCAGAAATATCGTTACTCTCTTGCTCTTTCTCTTGCTCACTTGGTCACCTTATAAGCACTCTCAAGTCATATTAATCTAGTGTGGTTTCTTTGGGGTTTCTCTGTGGTTTTCTATTTGAAGTACACATGTGCTCTCACCATTCCATCTACAACTTGGCGGCCTTGATAGCGTCGTAACCACTGACTTCCACGCCGGAGCCGCTCTCGACTCCATAGTAAGAAACAGCCCTGGTGTCAGCATTCACGACAAACGCATATCTGGCCGTCCTGACGCCCAAGCCTTTGTCAGTTAAGTCCAAAGATATGTTGTTGGCTTGCGAGAAGGCAGCGTTGGGATCGGAGGCAAAGATCACGTTGGGCAAATCTGAACCCAATTTGGCGTTTTTCAACAACAACTTGCCCCAAGCGTTGATGACAAAGGGGTCGTTTGCACTTAACACCACCACGGTGGAGATGTTCTTGTCCTTCTTCAACGACGACAAATTGTCAAGGATAGGTGGGAGGTGGTTCTCGGTACAGGTGGGCGTAAAAGCGCCAGGTACCGCCACAAACAAGATGTTGGAGCCTGCGTTCTTCTCAATCAACTTGTCCAACTTCAAGGGCAAGGGCTTGGCGCAGGCCAAGGCGTCATCTTGTGCCACTGTGGACAACTCAATTGGAATGTAGGCAAACTCAATGTTGGAAGGGAAGCTAGATCCGGTTTTGATGGCCATGGTGAAGCGACTAGGTGGGGGTTTTGGGTGAGTCCGACCCCGGGGGGGACGACGCAGTTTATATACGCTGTGGATGCCGCAATCAAGGCCTTGCGCACGTGATGACATGGTGAATCTTGGGCTGAGTAAGCGCTCTCGCCATTCCTCTGCACTCCTTGCCATCCCTTCTCCATATTGCCTTCTCCATATTGCCTTCTCCATATTGCCTTCTCCCTGCACCGTCTTCCATACCCCTTATGCCTTCCCCCGTGTCACATGCCCATTTCCCCGCGTGATTATTGAATTTTTTACTTGTCACTTCATCAACTTGAGTTGGCGGACGCTCGGCGGACGCTCGGGGGCCGCAGGAGGCTAGGCTCAGATCAACCACCCATCACGTAAGCGCGCCAAAACTGGGAAACGCTGCTGGCAAAATGTGCATTTGCCACAGATCCACCGGTGGAATGTTGCACATTAAAGTGTGGATCGATATTCAACACAGAAAGACCGTAAGAGATAAGACATTGAAATGAAGGTTCAAATCCGCATTCAAACCTCAACTTCATCCCAACGTCTATAATGTCCCCGATAAAAGTGCCCTTGCTCGTTATAATCCTTGGGACGCTGATGAAACACTAGCATTGCTAGGCTCGCATCACCATGTGATTGACTGGGCAATTATTACGGTATATCACTACAACTCCTTGGCATCTTGAAATGGAATTACTATATACAATCAGGAGCAAGACTAGATGACCGCATACAGTGAAGTGTTGCGGAGTGTGTTCACTTGTTGAGGCGTTTATTAAAAATATCTACTCGCTGCATGGAGTCTCAAAAGGATCTGTGAACCGGATCAGGATCCGGAAGACCAAAACACTGTGCTTGTATTTATGGAGTGGCTATCGAGAGGGTGTCTGACATTCTTGTGGGTCTAGGTCATTCAGTGCGCAACCAACATTGCTCCTTCGTAAACGCATGGGTGGTCATTAATGTATCCACGGTGCGAAAAAGATGCAGGGTTGAGGGAAACAATAGGCATGTTTGGCAACGCAAGCTCATTGATGACTTCGAGGCAGATGTCACTGCACCCGAGATTCGTGACTCTTTACGCGGGCTCTTAAGCCGTCGTCTAATGGTGTATTTTTTTCGTACTCGTGGATGCAAAATTTACCCAGTTTACTCCGAGCTCTAAAGGTTTGTTTCACCAATACTCACACTGAACACGGCCGTCTGATATCAGCACTATCTCTTCACCAGCTATTCTATGAATTCCACTAGACAAGGATAGTCAAAGTGCGTTGGGAGTACGCTGGTGGAGGTAGCGGGTTTAGTTGCAGTTGGCTCAATGTTGCTCGACATATTACTCCACAAGGGCATGGGATTTCTCCGCTGCTTCCTCGTGGTCCAGATTAGACTGTGCACACCCCCTTAATCCCCAGAACTACCAAAACCACCACACACATGAGGCGGCGCGAGACTATTAGGTTGGACCAGAACTATGCGACTCGTGCGGTTGTCCCGCGGCGGGTTGAACCGGAAAACGTGTGCACTGGCAGAACAATACATGAGGCCTGACAAGGCGGAGTTTATCGTCCAAAGTTTAGCGGGCTCATCGATAGTCTTTTTCGCCAAGTTTACTCTAAGAGCGAAAGACCGGTGGTTCATTAGCATTCAAGACTTTGAAGTCTGGAATCTGTAGGATGGCGTCAGATTCTTTGAATCGCTTTCTAATAGAGACTGCAGATATCTGGATAAAGATTGTAATGGGACACTTTTGACCCATTTGGCAGTTTCGCACCGTCATACGGGCGCAAGTGAACTGGGTTCCATACCTGTAATCGACAGATTTTTTCGTTCGAGTTTTGGAGCATGTGGACCTTTGCCATGCAGGTTTAAGTGGGTCTTGAATATGTTTTATGTACAGATGGGAATATTACGCCAGGAAATTCCCAATATGGTGACTATAAGCTAACCAGCGCCATATCCAGCCTGCGGACTGCATGGCAACGCTCAACAATTGAGTCCATCACTTGTCTTTGAATTTTGAATCCCCACAAATATTGCGAATTCAATAATTCGATTCCAAAATTCAACAAAGTATAGTAAATTGACAAAAAGGATTGTCAAAAAGGTATCAATTAGGTATCAAATAGGTATCAAATAGGTATCAAATAGGTGTCAAATAGGACAACTACTTTAAGATTCTACAAACCCCGAGTTCCCCCAACTCTGCACTTTCCAATGCATAGCCCAACAATAAATGTGCTAGTGATTTCTCTTTTCACTTTCTGGCCTCTACAATAGATGCTGCATATGCTCCTACCTTCCTCTTGCATATGCAATGACCAGAAACGCCTCTCGTTCAGCTCTCGTAGTGCGCACGGAAGTTGCTTTGAAGCGTGCGAGCCCGCGCTCCAAGTGGCGGCTTCTCGCTGCTTGTCAGTTGTGCTTCAGTTTCCGCGCTCGTTGGGGTATACAGGGCGGCTGAACTCTGCGACTCAGCAAACGACAGTGGAATAGCACGGGATGCTTAGGAGTGGGGAAAAGCTCTTTAGAGTAAAACCGTTGATGCGTTGAGGGCGGAACTCAGTTTCCATGAATTCAAGATGATTTCATTGAAGTCACACCAGGAAGATTTCCGGTGGGTCTGCAATGAGTGACATGGATATTATTATGCGAGTTCGATTCTTGCTATGTGAGAGGTGCGCATTATAATGAATAGGCCACATACAGCTCATGGAATTATTGTGGTACTCCAAATCTATCTACTAAAAAGAAATGAGTTACAGCTCAATGGTAGAGCAGTCCGCTCATAATGGAAGTGTCTCAGATCAATTCTGAGTAATTTAAAAAATTAAACAGAAAAAAAAAGAGAGCAAGATGTTGCCTCGGAACATGTGCTGTGTAGAAACCTAACACATGCTAGTTACATAAATTCCACGTAAGGGTGGGAGGTTCTGCGTTACGGTGAGTGATATAAGATAGAGAAAGAAACTATACACTGAAGTACTGCTCTATCTCTTCTGTACCATTCATTCGTTGTCTTCACTACTTTGTCGAGCCATTGGATGGGGAATCAAGTCTGTAAATGCTAAGCAGGATCTAGGTGTGTAAATCAGAGACAAATTGCAAAGACTACACAACACTATACTACAATCTGGAGTATAAAGTAGACTTACACATTCTAGGGTAGATAGAACATATTCATTATATGTGTTCTAGGGTGTATAGTTAGATTATGTCAAGTGCTGAGAAGAAGAGTCACTCATTGATGACTGCTCAATACTAGCGAAGTCCTGCCTTGTATAGGATGTCCGAGTGCGAATAGCCGTCTCAGGCAGCAATTGCCAGTCGAAAACGCATCCAGGTTTGCCCTCTGTGTAGTACATTGCTCATGGAACATACACCACAATAAAAGAATTCCACATAGAAACGAGTTCCAGTCAACAAAAGAACATCACAGAAGAACACCACATAGTAGAACACCACATAGTAGAAGAACACCACATATGCAACATACTGTCTACTGTACAATACTACGGTGTACTGGTCAACTACCAATATGACTATCCTATTATAGCAGCCCTACATATACTTTGCAATTGCCTACTATCTTTCAATACCTACCACACCTGTAATAAATTATCCACTTGTACGGCCTCAGACTCAGGACAGACACTTGTCAAAGTCGCGATTACCGGAGTTTTGCACCCAGTGCGAAAATCTTGGCCAACTACACCACCCCACCCAACTCTCATGGCTGACCCGAATGCCAACACCACTGCCGACTCCGCCTCCAAGGTGGCCAGCAGCCCCTCGGAATTTTCCTTGCGCCCCCTCCGGATTCTGAAACGCGCTGACCATGCGAGCGCCGACCTCCCCACTCCGGGCAAATCTACATCGGGTAAACCCCCCGTACTGGGCAAGTCGACCATATCGTGTGAAGAACACAGAGCTGAAGCACTGAAGTCCAAAATTGAAGGGCCGGAATCGGATTCCAATACCCAAGCACCCGTGGCGGAATCCAAAACCGAAGCTCCCATCGCTGATTCCAAGTATGAACTGTCGGAAGCGCCCAGGGCCGGATCTCCTTCTGAAGCACCTAGCATCGACCCTCCCAAACTCAAAGTTAGAAAGTCGTCCAAGTCCAAATCTAAATCCTCCGACGACTTCGTGTGTCGCCCCATGAGGCTCGGCCTGCACCTGTCGACGGGAGCCGCCAAGAAAGCTAATCTGAAACACCGCTCCCATGACCTGCCATTGACAGATACTACCTCTGCTGATGCCAGGGACTTTTCCGGTGCTGAAACCCAGTCGTTAGATTCCCAGGATAAGCCCTCCAACAGCTCCAGCATTTCCATACCTGACTCTTCCGTCACCTCCCACAGCAGGCGCCTGTCTATCCAGATAAAGAACCTCCCCATCATGCAAGCGTCTCGCAAAACATCTGCTCTTGATCTTTCACAGTCAGACGACATGATATTTGCTGTGTGCCTTGTGGACTTTCACCACGTGCATGGTCCCGAGGTGCTGTGGTGGAAGTCAAACTACCTCTCGTCCATAACCGAACACCTTTTCAAGAACTTGCCCTTCCAAGCCTTACCGGATGGCTCACACTTGTTTGAGGAGACGTTTTCCAACTTCAACCTTGTCTACGACTTTGACAACCGCTTGTCGCTCGATAACATGTCCGACATAGAATCCTACAAGGGCAACCCCAACCACTTGGAGACGTTTTTCGGCTGCTCCTGTGTGCGTCAAATAAAGTCTGCTGATCTCGCACAAGAGGAGCTCCAGCGAAACAAAGAAATTACTCGCTCCATTGTACAAAAAGCTGTGGTGGTGATCTCGAGAGGACAGCCCATTTTCACCAAGATCAAGGAGAAGTTGTCTATAATTACACATAGCTTCTTCCAGCAACCTAGCTTTGACAACTATGACTTACTAGAGAGTCTTTTTGACAATCTTAACGATGCCTTTAAACTCGAAGATATTCGTGACTCGGTGTTCACTCCATCAAAGGTTTCCGCAGCAGCCACGGTACAAGACCAGCTCAAATTAGAGCGGTACGAAGACCAGGAGGAATTCTTTGTCAACCTCAATTTGAAAGAGCTCCTTGGCCAATTTAAGAACGACTTGCTTGTGATATTGAAGGCTGTGTTACTCGAAAAGAAGGTGTTGATTTACTCGAACAACAAGCTCGAACTTCTTACTCAGTTCCAAAACAATATCATTGCGTTGATCCCAAACCTAATGAATAGCTTGGAACTTTCGGGCTGTCCATTGTGTGATTTCACTGAGAAGAATTCGCCACTACTGAAGCCGTCTTCGCTTAAAACCAATGATCGCATGTCTATGCTTCGATTTTTCGGTTTGCCGCTTCAAATATTCAACACAAAGGGCTCTTTTTGGAATCCATATTTGCCATTGCAACAGATGGAGGAGCTCCTGTCAGAAACATTCATGGTGGGATGCTCGAACCTACTAATGGTGAACCAGCTGGCGCATTTTAAGGTAGACGTGTTGATAAACCTCGACACTAGTCTGGTCTCATACCCTTGTGGAAGACCAGAGGAGTTGCGCCTCTCCACACTCGACAAGAAATTTATATCTGTGCTCAGTTCGAATCAGAAAGACAGAGACTCGTTTATGGGCGGCGACGATTACGTTAGGTATCAATTCGAGGACTATATCCGAAGCATGTTGGCGACGGTGCGCTTGATGCAATACACCGAACGATTTAAGGTGCCGCCTCCTGGGTTCGATGCTCCTGGAGACAAATACACTAGCGGAATACGGGCTTTCAATGAACAATTTATCGCCAAATGGCGAGCCACCAAAAACTTCCAGGTGTGGACGGCCACGTGTGACGAGTTCATATTCAACTTTGCCGAACCAGTACATGTGGCCACTGACATGGATGATCCCTATTCGCAGAGCACCATGGGCGAGATATTCTCTTCTTTCAAGAAGGTGCCGCAGCCACCCATTCAGAGTCTCACAGACAGGGCCAACCTGTACTTTTCCCAGGCGCCAAAGCCAAGAAAATTCATTGTGGAGAACAATGAACCAAGTGAGACAGCAGCAACCCTGGAACAGAGCTCAGTGCCCAAAGCCACGCCAAAGGCCGGGTGGACGTGGGGTTTTAAGAAATAGGCCGCATACATGTATGCAGGACGATGAGCCCTGCCAGTGGAAAAAAACCCCCACCCGGGCAGATTCCCCAGCTGCCATGAAGCACCCATTCCAGATATTAATTGCAGATAGCAAAGGTGAATATCTTTTCACATCGGTGAAAAACCACCTCATTGTGTATCGCATTGCCGATGGGAGCCAGGTCGGCTGGTGGTCTGATGATGTCGACTCACAAACCTTGCATGAACAGAAGTTCATAAAGCGCAGAGAAGAGCAAAAGAAAAGGGAGGAGGAGGAGGCCAAGCTCCGAGGTGAGCCCGAGCCCAAAAAACCCAAGAAGGAGCCCAAAATCCCCGTTCCCGGCCCGGGGGCCCCAAAGATTTACAATTACATTCGTTCTTTGACCTTGACCCGAAACGAAAAGTATATCATTGGCACCACCGACAGCGACAAAGCAGCTGTGGTTTTCGAACTCGACTTCAAACAGTCCAATTGCATCAAGCTCGTCAAGCGTCAAGTGTTTCCTAAGCGGCCATGCGCCGTTCTGACCTCTTTGCAAGACACCAGCATTGTTCTCGGAGACAAGTTTGGCGATGTCTATGAAATGCCCATTGATGACTCAGCGGCCGTGGAAGAGAAGGACCTCGTTCCTATTTTGGGCCATGTCTCCATGTTGAGTGACGTGTTGGTAGCTGAACACGAAGGCAGGCAGTACATCCTTACCGGCGACCGAGACGAACACATCAAGGTCACGTGCTACCCCGAGTCATACGTGGTGAAGCACTGGCTCTTTGGCCATCGCGAGTTCGTGTCTATTTTGCACATCTGTTCCTTCGACAAGGACTTGCTCATCAGCGGCGGAGGAGACGATTACTTGCTATTATGGAAATGGTGGAGCAACATGCGCGTGGGCCGCATCGACTTACGCCCAGCCATGGAGCCCCACTTGTCGGAGGCACATTTCCCCCCCGAAAGATTCAGGGATGAGGACTCGGTGAAAGAGTTGTGTATCTCGAAGGTGGCCACCTTCTCTAGGGATGGAGTCAATTTCATTTTGGTCCTATGTGAGAACACAAGGTGCATTTTGGTTTTTACTTTGGATTCCCAATTCACCGCTTCGCTCAAGCAGACAATTCTTGCCGACAACTGCATCGTGGACTTTGCTCTTGCGGGCGACCACATCATCGTGTCATTAGATGTCGAGAGCGACAAGCACCTTCTCGACTTGTACATGCTTGGCCAGAATCTCCTCTTCGAGAAACAAGACACTGCAGTGGGGGACGTAATGACCGGCCACAACTTCTCGCAAGTGTCGCAACGCTCGGAATTCTATCCCTTGTATCATATCAACTCTTTGCGCAAACGCAGTGAGCACTGATCTTCTGTGTATATTAACCTTAGAGCTAAACTAGTGCTCGCTATTTCTCCTTCTCTAATTCACCCTCTCCATCGTCAATGACTCCGCCCTCTTTGCTCAACGAGTAGAACAACGAGTTCTTGTTCTTTAAAAGATTATTTGGAGTGTCGAACTCCGCAACCTCTCCCTGCTCCAACACAATGACTCGGTCGGAGTCCATGATGGTGTTCAACCGGTGGGCGATGGTCAAGATGGTTCTGTCCGTGAACTCGCTTCGGATGGTCTGCTGCAACACCTGGTCAGTTTCAACGTCCACCGCAGCCGTAGCCTCGTCCAACACCAAAATCCGAGACGGGATCAACAACGCACGTGCAAGACACATCAACTGTCTCTGGCCCACAGACAAGTTGGAGCCTCCCTCGCTCATACGCACTTCCAACGCGGAGGTCATGTTTTCGTCCTCCTCATCTCTGTTGTCGTACATTTTGAGCACATGGTCTTTCAAGTGAGACAGTGCCAACGCCTTCCACATCTGTTCATCCGTGAAGCAACCGGTGGGGTCCAAGTTGCTTCTGATGGAACCTTCGAACACCTGTGCATCCTGCGGAATGATGGATAACTTGTGTCTCAAGTCCGCCAACCCCAAGTCACTGGTATTGACCTTGTCGATGGCGATATTGCCTTCGCAGGCCTCGATGATCCTGAACAAAGCTAACGTCAACGACGACTTGCCTGCTCCCGTTCTACCCACGATACCGATCTTCTCGTGAGACCTGATGCTCAAGGAGATGCCCTTAAGCACATAGTCCAACTCGGGTCTGTACCTGGTCGAGTAGTTGTTGAACACAAGCTCTCCGTGCTCAGGCCAGTTAGGCGCAGGCCTGTTGTCTTCAATGATTTCGGGGGCCTCGGGCGTGAGCTGCGAGTACTCCATGATTCTCTCCACACTGACGATGTTGGTCTCGACTTCCACGGTCATTCTAACGATCCAGTTTAACGACTGAGTGACCTGCAAGGCATAAGAAACTGACAACCCAATCAAGCCTGCACTAATGTTTCCACTCCGTAAGCTTAAGATAGACATGCCGGAGGCGCCTAGGATGATGATAGAGCCCAAAAACTCGAGCCGTACCGCCAACCATCTATTAGCATTCACCGCAGGGTGGTACGCGCGCATGTTCTTGTCGATTCTGGCACGATTCAAAAACTTGAATCTCTCGCATTGGCCATAAGCACGGATGATGGATACACCGTTCAACGATTCCTGGAAGTTGGCGAAGATGGGTGATCTGGACACCGAGTCCAACCGACGCAACTCTCGCGACGTCTTCAAGTAGAATTGCTGGTAGTAGATGTACATCACGCCGAGAGGCGCCACGATGAAGATGAACTGCCACGTAGAAAAGCAGATGACAAGAATTGTAAAGCCAACCCTGACTGAATTGGTGAAAAACATTCCAAAGACTCTTCCGAGAACCTCGTCCACCTTGTATATGTCATTGGAGAATCTGTTTAAGATCCGACCGATTGGGGTCGTCTCAAAGAACGACATGGGTGACCGCAACACACTGACAGCCATACCGTTGTGCAACTTTCGGGATCCCTCAATGGTGCAGAAAATCCACATCACACATGTCTGGATCAACGTGCAAAGCGAGTAGAAAAGTCCCAAGAAAAAGTACATGCCCAAGTACTTGCCCACGTGTGGATTGCCTCCATACTGAGTGTTGACTTCAGACCAGTGCTTCAACCAAACATTGGAGCCAACATTGAATGACATCGACAAGATCGTCGACATCAAAAAAATAAGGACATGGCGAGGGTTACAAGCTTTCGCGTATTCCTTGTACACGTCCCATTTCACCTGCCCTTGCTCCAAGTGTTCCTTTCTCGCCTTGGAATCTTCATCCTCCTCTTCATCCTCGTCTTGAGCAAGGAGCAAACGCTCCTCGTCGGAAATGAGCTCGGCGTCCGATGCTCTTCTAAGAGTAACTGCATCGGGTTCCACTCGCACATTCGAAATCTGTGCAACGAGTTCTGGCAAGTTCTCAATATCCTCTTCGGTCTCCTGTTTCGTGGAGTTTGCTGAGGATTGCACATTACTAGTCGAGGCGGACTTCTGGCCGAAGTCCACTATCAATTGACGCAAAGGACTCTTTTCTTGTGCCATGATTTCTTGGAAGGAGCCCTGCTCGACTAGCTTGCCATCCTTCACCATGTGCAAATGGTCAGCGATGCTGAGAACGTGAATAGCATTAGTGGCGAGAATCTTGCACTTGGACTTCAACAATCCATTGGGTCCCAACACATTATTAATCAAGTGTCGGCCAACGTGCTCATCAACAGCGCTCAAAGGATCGTCAAGCAAGTAAACATCTGCCCTGGCATATACCGCACGAGCCAACGAGAGACGGGCCTTCTGACCGCCGGACAACGATATTCCCTTTTCACCCACCTCGGTTTTATCACCCTTGGGCAAAATCTTTAGGTCCACAGTGAGCGCGCAAGCTTCCAAGACTTTCTGGTAGAAAACAGGGTCGTACTTATGGCCAAAAAGGATGTTGTCCTTCACGGTTCCATTCGTAATCCAAGGCATTTGCGAAGCATATGCGATTTTTCCTGCAACTTTGACCTCTCCATCAAGTTTGTACAAGTCGCCCAAAAAACATTGCAAAATAGATGACTTGCCCGAGCCAACCCTGCCAACAATACAGTCCAAATGGCCCTTTTTGCTCTCAAAGTTGATATTTGAAAGTGCGACTTTGTAGGATTCTTCTCCTTTCTGCTGGGACCATAAGAATGTTCCGTTCTTAACAGAAACTGCCACTTCGCCAATCTTCTGTGCAGCGGGCGATCTAATGACAGCATTGGGCTGTAACTCTGAACTGGTCAAAAATTTGGTCAATCTTGAAATGGCAACCTGGGCCTCGACGATATTGGTGATCACCATAGGAACCACAGCCAAGGGGAAGGACAACAAGTTGAAAAGAGACAAAGCTGGGAAGACAATATCTGTGGACAAGCTCGCATCTTTGTTGGTGAGAACAAAGAGACCAAAAGTAGAGCACGACACCAAAAATGGGGCCAAATTCCACGAGAAATTCGACACTGCACTGAAAACCCCCATTCTCTTGAGGTTCGTCAATTCCTTGTCGTTTCTTACGTGGTTCAATTTGTCCAAGTAAGGGTGCTCCCACCCATAGAGCTTGAGCGACTTAATGTTGTTCAAGATCTCACTGATCAAACTGGACCTTTCGTCCTTGAATTTCATCTGTGTCTTCTGCAACTTCTTCTGGTACTTTGCAATAACAGCATTCAACGGAATCATGACCACCATTACAAAAACTCCAGCCCACATAGAGTTGCCCAAGATGCCATGCAAAGAATAGAGACACATGACAATCTGGAAGGGACCCGACCATATGACCTGTAAGTTTTGTACCAAATCCTGCAATCTTTGTACATCCACGGACATCAAATTTACAATGTCTCCGGTATTAGATCCTTGCTTCGTTTCGTTGGACAACACCAAAGACTTATCGTAAATGACTGCAGTCAAGGAAGACTTGATGTTCATTCCCAAATCAAATGCACGTTGGAAGTATTGGTGAAGGAACGCCGTTTGCGTTACAGAAACGAGGAACATGCCTCCAGCAAGCATCAAGCCGCGAGTGAGAGGGAGTGGGTCGCCCTCTTCAACGGATTTTGAGTAATCATTGACAAAGCGAATCAAAAGACGAAGCAATTGAGGCTGCACGAATGCTAGCACATCCTGAAGCCCCTTGAACACACCACCAATAACAAAAGGAAGACCAAACGCTTGCGACAACGTTTTGACTAGTGAAGGATCGACTTGATTCCTCCACGTCGAGTAAAACAAGTCCGTGGTGCTCTTGGATTTGGTGGCCTTGGGCAAGAAAGGCAAGTCCGCCTCGGTCAAGTATTGGTAGAAGCCTTTCCTCATCAAAGGGGCCATCCAGAGAAAAGTGATTCTTGAGAAAATATTGGCGCGGTCGTAAGGAGACGTATTGAGCGAAGTAGAATAGGGGCTCAACGGCTGCGGAGGAAAGTACATCTCCATCAGAAGCAAAAGAAAGGCATTGACGGCAGCTAAAATAGAAAGAGAAGCGATTTCGCCCTTCAAGCCGGTTCGGATGGACATGGACACAATGCGGCCCGCACTGAAAGTTACCTGAGACAACCAGTAAAAGAGCAACACGCCATTCGAGATGGTAGACTTGAACTGCTCCAAATAATGAAGCATCACCGCCACCACGCCAACAGCGATGTTGACAAAGCCAGCAGTTTTGATGATATCAATGGGGCCCAAATGACTAACGATAGCCACTGTGAGGCCCACTTGCAAGATGCTCAAGGCGATCTTGACATAAAACGACCAGCTGACCTTGTTTCCAGCGGTTATTTTGCGAGAGGCCAATACGTGCACTTGGTAGAGCCCCACGAGAAGTAACACCGCACCCGAGGTAGCGTAGAGAGCACCGTCAAAAAAGCACGGCGTCAAGTCGCTATAGACGGGAGAGAGGGGGCCCCATCCATCTTGGCATACGCACAGCATCCAGCCTGGCACATCTGGTATGGGCAGGGAAGAATTGCCTCGATGTGAAGACGCTTCGTTGAGCGCGAGGAGAGGCATCTCCGAAAGAACACCCCAATTCTGGAATTGGGGCATTTGCACACCTGCCAACTGCTCCATGGTCGAAATGCGCTAGATTCAATTCAAATTAGAAACAGGGTAATACGAAGATTGGAAGCCTTGCAAATCCAGGGTCCTTGTGTCTGCAGACGTGTGGACCAGGTCTCTTCTGGCTGGCTTTGAACGAGTGGCAAATTGGTCAATATATCTTCCAGAGCCCGCCGTTAGAAAGAGAAAAGCTGATGTCCCGAGCAAATGGGTTCGGCAAATCTGTAGCACTAATAGTTTTCGGGAGCCTGTTTAGACAAGACTGTACAAGCTTTAAAATAGACGGGGAAGTAAGCGGTGGTAGTGGCAAAGACGTGCTGGCTGAGGACACGGCTTTTATGTGCGATATTTCCGGTATGCGCGAATTTCTAGATGTGGGTCGCACGTGATGGCTTGCTATCGCAAGGACACAGGCGCGCGTACGATATAACTGGGTTTTTTCAGACTAAATCTATACGGGGCCTTAGATGCAGGCTTTGGATACAAGCTTTAAATAAGAGGTTTAGTGTTTGTGTTAATTTTCCATGGCATTGTTCACTGGGTGCTAGGTGTGGAAAGGCGTGAATAGCGTTCGTGGGAAGGAATAGCGTTCGTGGGAAGCCAGTCTTGCTACACGCTTCCCCAACCACGAAGAAGCGCGCGCCTTAGCTGCGCTACAGCTCCACACTGTCAGAGAATAGTGGCGAGAGTCTGGCTTCTACACGCTGATTGGTGCACAAATAAGCCTTTGAAATGACAGAGACATCATGGTTCAGCAATGGATCAAACCGGGAAGGTTCGTAGTCTTTGTAAGCACTCCTCCTTATATCTCGGTATGACCTCAAATATTGTATAACCTCTAGACTTGGGGAGTTTCGATGGCGCGAATATCCGATGAAGACTTTCAGAAGCCACATCAATTTCACTCGGGTTGTGACAGTCTTTTCGATTTGAATTATGCCTGCGGAGATTCTGGCCCCTCCCGCCATGGGATGATACAATTCACCATCATCTGAACAACTTCTTCAATCTGGACAGCTTTTTCTCCTTCGGAGCCTCGCCCAAGTCCGTGGCATACTGGTTGACCCGCGTCTGGTAGTGACCAGGGGTACCCGACTTGGCTTTTGTTGCCGGCGAGGAAGCATTTAATGCGGAAGAAGCTGTAGAGCCCGCGCTGGGGGTTGAGCTATATCCCCCATTGCTCGATGCTTGTGCCAGTGCTGGGGCGGTCGGAGGCTTTGGAACATCAAACAAGTGGTCGGGTGCTTGGCTTGTATCCAAATTGAGCTCTGTGTATATGGGAAGCTCCAAATTGACCGGATTTTTAACGTCATCAATGCTTTGAAGCCCGATCAAAAAGTCCCGCGGCTTCAAGATTGCCTCGGAGCCAATGTAGAACTCGCTGCCTAAAGTGGATGAAAGCTCGTATATCAGCCGCACTTCCGAATAGGTTATGCCGCCTGCTACAAAGCAAAACACCCTCTGTTTGTTTTTGGTTGAAGCAGAATTGGCCGACCGCGCACTGGAGGGCGCCCATGACGCCTTGATTCTGGCGTTTCGTAAGGAGCCTTGAGGCTCATGGCCACTGGGGCCTGCAAGACTACTCCGGCCGGGCGTGTCATCTTGTAGCGGTTTGTCACGAAAGTAAGGAAACCAGTTCTCGTCCAATTCGTATTTCGCGGCATTGAATAACACGCGTTTAATGCCTGGCGCAAACCGAGAGGTGTTATAGGTACCTTCATTGTTGATTGTGTGAAATGTTTGGCGCGAGATCTTTTTGTCAGACACCGACGCTTTCACAATGGGGAAGTTCAACTTCCTCAAGTTGTGGAAGCATCGCAGCACTAGGGAGACTATCTGGTTGTCACGAACGCCAATAAACCGCGCCAACTTGACAAAGTCGGCCTCTACCAAGCCTCCCCGATAGAGACTGTAGATCAATACAAGCCTCATTTTGTCATTGACATGCAAATCGTCTCGCGCAAGAAGCACAATGAGATCGTCATGCAAGTGCTTGTTGTGAACTCCCTCAAACAGGGTCCCTTGAGCCGTACAGGTCTGCTCGAAATCTGCAGCGAACTCGGCCAACTTGCGCGTGGCATTAATGTCCAAACACTCATCAATTAAAGTCTTGTGCAAGGTGACCTGCCGACGTTCCTCGTCAAAGCCCTGTAAGTGAGCAACCACGTACATCAAATCAGAGGACGTTTTAGCCTGGGTACGGTCCACCATCATGGGATTATTTTTGATCACGTCGTTGATTCGGTTGACAATCAACTCCGAGGCCTCAATGATATGGGTATGGCGCAACGCGACCCACGTCTCGTCCTTCTCGGAGTCAAGGCTGGTCAGCATCTCCTGCTCCTCGCCTTTTTCGTTTTCACTGCGGTACTTGTAGCAGTTATTTCTCTCGAGGCCCTCCACTATGTCGGTGGCCATAGCCTGGTAGGTGAATTCGTGCAACAAAGGAGCATAGAGATCTAGCGTGCGGTCGCAGATGAGCAAAATAGCTCGCGGCTTATCGGGCGAGTACGCAGGAGGGTAGGACTCGTTCGCACGGGAGTAGTCGTCGAGTTGGCGTTGCACTTCATCAGCGATCAACTCCGGCAACCGCGCGGCCGGGTGGCTGGCTTCGGGCAGGGAGTAGAAGCGGATGAGCGGGTATTCGCCCGCAATCACGAGAGCGTTCACTATGGCCTTGGCCGCCTTGCGCACCTGCGGCAACACGAGCTCGGAGCAGTTCTCGTTAAAGTAGATGGGCATGGAGTTTGGCGTGGTCTTATCGGCCAAGAACACCCGCGACTCCACCGGCACCATGGAGCAGTGGACAAAGTTGACGGAATCGCCACCGTCAAAATACTGTGCCACCTGCGGATTTTGCAAGAACCGAGACGAGTTGAACATGCGGTTGGCCTGTTCGTCCCACTGCAGAAACGGCAAGAAAAGCCCCACGCCCAGCTTGTAGCGTTTGGTATGGACATCGGCCAAGATGCAGTTGAAGTTGTAGACGGTGGGCTCGACCAAGTAGATCGCCAGGAGGTAGTTCAGCATGCGGCGCCTGGCGTCGATGATCTCCACTGTGGTGACGATGCGCAAGAGAGCCTCCTTGGTCACCACCAGGTAGAGCGCAACCTCCGTTTTCTTGTCCAAGATCAAGGCATATAGCCCTCCCTTCAGACAAATGCGCCGGATCTGCTCGACGATGTACGTTTCCTGGAGCACGTAAAGCGACAGCTTGGGGTCGAGAGCCATTCTTGGGGTGGCAGATGAACGCGACGGGTGGTGCTATGTGAGGATCCGCCGTCCTGCATGTGCGTGCATGGAGAAAGTGTTCTGCTGCGAACATGTGCCTGGCAGCCCTTCACGAGTTCCAAAATGCTCGCCATCATTAGTGCTTAGATGCCGAACCGGCGTCAACCAGGGACGCACGCCGCGGCAAATGCCACAATCGTCTATCAGACGTGCCCTGACCGCCGTCCGCCGAGCTTAACATGAACACCGAGCCAGTCACCGGACCTGCATTGATCGGAGCCACACCCCGTCACAGCTACCCCAACTTCACCTCCCCGTAAAATCCCATATGCCCATGTATTTACCAGGGAGCATTATCATAACCAGGCACCTCTCGAAGTACCTCCACCACGCATCTCCCAGTCACGTGGTCGCAGTGAGCGCGTCGCGCGCTGATGAACCATTAGATCGAGCCTGGCCAAAACAACTAGCCCTATCAGCCCCGCTTATATGCAACGCAAAGGACTCAGTCGCACATCAGGCGAGTAGTGGCGTTTTTATCACCTCGTTTATTACACACGCCCCTGGTGACTCTGGGCAACACGAACGGAGGGCCGCTCTTGAAATCGGAAACCAGCCTGCTTGATGAAAACGTTACAAGCCCGTGAGGCAGTCAGCGTCCATAGCGGCATTCCGTTTTGCTCTTTGATACTGGCTCCTCCACACATTCCAGGAAGCGTTGGACTGTTCACCGCCAGTAGGGGACTACTGGCTGCTTTAGTGACCAGTGGTTATAATCCAGTCTAATCAGGAATAGGGGAGAAGATGGCCTTGCACTCCTGTTTTGCGCATCGCATACCCATGCATCAGCTTTTTGCACCTTATCTCGTGAAGAGGTCCAATCGGGCTAGTCTTGACGAAAATATCGGTCCGCCTTTAACCACACATCGCAGGTGTATCCATGGTGGGTGTGTCACATAGCAGTAAAGTATTGATGACATGTATTGATGACATGTATTGATGACATGTACATTGATGGCACTGATCCTGTGATGGAATCAAATCTATTATTCGTATATGAAGCTATTGGTTTCAGACCGCATGGACGAAAATGCATGCAATATACTATAAACTGTTGCAAAGCTGGAGCCCTGGATCCGGTGGGAACAGTGGCTAGAATCTCTTCCCGTGCCTTGTATTCCTGCCTTCCAAGCCAATTCAGAGTGGTCTGGCTGTCACCTCCCTTGCATCATGGTCACGCTACCCTTGAAGGCATGTATTACCATTCGGGGGATCAATTTAGCCTCTCTCTTTGGCATCTGGCGGCCGCAATGATATCTTCATTTTACCGGAAAAAATTGAATGGCCAATCCCTCTGCATTGTTTGGGAACTTTGGGAACACCGAGTAATGTACATGGTATGTGATTTTTGCACCCATGTGGAGTGCAGCACTGGCGAGACATTCCAGACGAATCCTGCCAAAGAAGCTTTGACTGAATCTCCAAAACGCAAGAGGTTAGATGAGATCCCTTCACGACTACTTAAGAGATACTCGTCTCGGTATCTCCGAGTGAAGACAGAGTATGCTGAATTGGACTCTCTTCTGCACATAAGATAAAGCATGTGGGGGGGTAATGATAAGGAAGTAGTAGCCCCATATCCACCCACCTCAAGCAGGTCCGTATCAACAAAGGGTTTTTTGAGAGGAACACTCAAGCACAGCAGGCCGGTCGAGGCACGCTTTCTCATCTTCCCCAATCATATGCCGCTGTAGAGAGGATCATTCCTTGTCTGCATTAAAGCTGGGTGTGCGCGGAGCACCATTAATCTACCATGGACATGTGTCCAGTGGTGTATCGAATGAATCCGCAAGTAAGTTGATATTATCAAAGAGGTAAGTATGCACTTCCCATCAGGTTCTGTTACACTTGTATCATTTGTAGCGGGTCCAGTTCTGTTTCGTCGCAGAGTTCTTCATCTCCCCCGCCTGCATTTTTGTAAAATCCCTTTGAGTCAGCAGGCACAGTATTTCCTCGGGTTTTGTCGTGAATTATCACCCATAGTCTTCACGTAAGTGCCAGACACCAGGATAGAGTGCTTCACCTTTCCCTGGGCCCGAGCGCGCGCTTCTAGGCGCCTCTGCGCCGTCGGCCTTTGAGATAACCCGACGTGCGTCTCTCCGGCGATGGGCATCACCTGATTGAAACCTTAAGCGCTTCACCCCACGAGAAGATGCAGGTGAAACGGTGGGCACAAGGATGATCTTTACTCACCATCGAACGTGTTGGTGAGTTGTCTGCTGATTCCAATGACTGTGTTCCACTGACTGTTTGCGGCTTGCATCATTTATTTATTGATGCAAGGCGGTTTCGCCTCAGATAGATAAAGCACACTCACTCAGGACTAAAGTGGTTTCTCGACTCAATACGCGGTCTCTTCCGGCCATAGCCTCGCCGTGATGCGGATTAATATGCACGAATGGCTCCCAAGGCTTTTGACCTGGCGCCAGACGGCATTGTCCGATTACATGCTGGTGCAGATTACTGCCCGACACATCAGAGGCACGATTTGTTCAAATTTTCATTTTTTTCCCTGTTTCTAGATATCATCAACGCGTGCATCTTTCCTGAGCACCAGGTGTTTCAAGCGATTTGCTTCTAGCACTTGTGGCTCGTATTATTGTTTTGTTTTTGTTTTCTTCTTGTTAATGTTAATGTAGTTTGTATTGTGAATTTTGTTTCTGTAGTTTCTGTAGTTTCTGAAGTTTCTGTTGATTGTAGTTTGAATCACTTGAATAGTTTGTAGCTTGTTGTTCGTAGTTTCTATTCCTTTTGGTCTGTAACTGTATTTTATAATCCTTCCTCGCTATTGTCTTTGTAACTTGATGGTTTTATCTTTGCCTTTGTCTATTTCTTTGTTTGTCTTTCATTTGCTTGGTTCTGTTTTTTTGTGGGGTATTATAAATTTCAGTCTATGGGTGCACTACACACGAGCTTACCTACCATGTGAGACCACAAGTGGAACCCCAAAAACCTCCGAAAAGCACAAGGAAACCACTTGGTATCGCGTCAAAAGCTTCGACAATGTAGCTTTTTGAAGGACATATTATCTTAGCCTGGTCATCTGTCCAGTCCCTAGTCGTCTGTCCATAATTAATATACGGCACATGCGCACTGAGGCATGACTCGGATTGGGAAACTTCCCCTCATAACTTTTTCGTCCGTTAGAACTCGTGATCCCCGATCACGGCCTTAACCACAGCATGACAACTCCGGACGGTCAGTAATGGCTACCACACAATACGCGCGGCCTGTAGCCGTAAATCCGGCACCGCGCCGCCATATACACTTATAGCCAATTTTGGGCCCAAGGATGTTTTGGGATCCCTGAACAGACACGTTTTTACAAGCTATCAACCGATTACAAAGATCTGTCTTCGATTCTTTGGTTTTGTTTTACCTTATACGGCTTTAGAGCTTTACCTTATACAGCTTTACAGCTTCACACCTTCACACCTTCACACCTTCACACCTTCACACCTTCACACCTTCACACCTTCACACTTTCACACTTTCACACTTCACACCTTTTATACCTCTAACTACTCTTCCTTTCCAATCCATTTTCTTTGGTTCTGGAATCCAGTTGCATAAGGCATACTGTGGTTGTGTTTTGGTGCAGTCCGCAGCCTTTGGTTTGGCGTGGGGGATTGCTTGGGGGTGCCGCGTGATGGAGATGGGACCGTTTCGCGTGCTTCGCAGCTTTCGTGAAGGACGGGTTTTTATTTCAGCGGCTCGTTTTCGTACCCGATTTCTTGGCCGGTGTACAGATTTGCTCAGTCAAGCCGCGCTTGGCAGCGACAAGGACAAGTCTCCTCAAAGAAATGGACCGGCACCTCTAAATCCAGCCCCTCAATTTCCTGCTCACTCATTCCGTCATTTCACCTTCTTTCTCACAAACTTTCCTGTTTCAACTGCTGCAGCCTGAACTCGTCGTGACCCCCGAAAGTTCCATCCCTTGGGTCCTCATTCCCTTCCTCAATGTCCTCCCCTCAGGATCCACCCAAGTCCCCGATGTTCTTGTCGGCACCGCTTTATATTGCAGGATGGTATTTTTTCTCCATGTCCATCTCCATATATAACAAGTGGATGTTTGGACGCGGCCTCAACTTCCGCTTTCCCTTGTTTGTCACCGCATTCCATCAAGTCTGCCTTTTCACCTTGAGCACCTTGGTCCTCTACGCCCGCCCGAAACTAAGGCCGGCCGTCAATTCACCGCTGCCTGCGCTTTGGTCGTCGTTATCCATGCCGCTCTCGTCCTACTGCATCCATATCTTACCCTGTGCTTTGGCCTCTGCCGGTGATATCGGCCTCAGCAACGTGTCCTTGGAGTATATCTCCTTGTCGCTCTATACCATGCTCAAAACATCCAGCTTGATTTTTGTGCTTGTGTTCGGCCTTCTCTTTCGCTTGGAAACCTTCCATTGGCGCTTAATTGTCATTGTGATCGTTATGAGTGCCTCCGTCATCATGATGACCAAGAAACCCGACAACTTGGCGCCGGATTTGGA
>NLAK01000059.1:0-94708 GCA_002370295.1 Metschnikowia bowlesiae | reverse complement strand
ATGGTCGAACATTTCTCGGCAATATCACCGTTACATCTTGAATATACAATTCGGACTCCGGATGGCTTTCGGGGAATCTTTAACAAAGACCCTCCTGAGATCCCATACATTGTTGATGCCTTAGATCAACAATTTTCAGCCCTTTTCCGAAAATGTCTGGCTGACATTCCCTCCAATGATCCTCGTGTCTTCAGTAAGGCATATGTTGACACCAGTTACCTTCCCTCCTTGCTTCCTCGTGAAATTGAAAGCGGCCTTCACAGTTTTGGTATTCCTATGCTTGAATATATCGAAGCGGCAGCTAAAGGTATCTATGTACCTCTCGTCAAATACTGTTTAGCTTTTGGCTTTTCTCGCGATCAACTCTGTTATCACTTGCAGATGGCCACTATCAAGCGTGCCAAAACTGCTCTTCAAATTAGGGCATACAATGAAGGTTACTTTACCTTGGTACTGGGCACTGGTCCTATTCTTACGGATGTGACTACATTTATCAACTTCCTCATCTCGTGGAAAATTTATCCGTCTCGTGAGCACTCTTCAAAATCTACTCAGAAATTGATTAATGTTGGTTCGTACCCCACGACCAGTACGTATCTTCGATCATCTGATTCAGATAGCTCGTCCGATCTAACGGATGAATCAAGCCCCCACTCTAAAGGTACGTTCCGTACGAGGAACACCAATAGCAAGAGGGGCTCTGGCAACAATAAAAACAATGGCAAACAGATTGGACAACCTCGCGGTAAGAACTCAGGTGCCATTTGGCCTACGGACAAGCCAGAATGGGACTGGTGGCCGAATAAGGCGGCCCTGCCATGTTCCAACAACCCCACTACTACCAAAGATGGTGCCATCGTGCCCCACGTCGCCGAAAGTGGTACAATCAGGGCCACGCCTCATGCGGCTCGGGCCAGATTCATCTTTACGATTTTGGACCCCCTGTTTCCGGGATCTTCAACGAATACACCTTCTTTTGAGTACTTGAAGTTAAACAACTACAAAAGAACACAAAATGAATATATGAAAACACAAAATGAATATATGAAAACACAAAAAGAATATATGAAAACACAAAAAGAATATATGAAAACACAAAAAGAATATATGAAAACACAAAATAAATATATGAAAAATACACAAAGTCCATCCTATTATAGGTAAAGTATACAAATTCCGTTCTATTAGGGAAATTTACCAAAGCATAATTTAATGCAGGTGATAAATCCCCAAAGCGGAGGATGTACTGGCGAACGATAGCAGGAGACTCTGGCATGACGCCATCCTGTACTATTATCCTGTAGTCAGAGTGGCTCGCCCCGGGCACGGTTTCAGCGTACAGGTTTCTCGATCTGTTCAACATAATCTGGAGCCTCAAACTCAGACCTCTTCCCCAAAGAGGGTGCCATGCGGGCATATAGTTTCAAAACTTGAACCGTGGGGTCTTGGAAACCGCCGTTGCACGTGCAACTTTGGTTGAAAAACTTCAAGGCGTGAACGGCGCGCCATGGTTGCAGCCGCGGCTGCGAAAAGGGTTCCTGCCGCATCTCAAAAATGTCTTCGGTGCGTGGGCAGACAACCGTGCAGCCGCGGTAGTCTAAAATTAGGGTCGCATAAGAATACTCCCGAGATATTGGGGCATTCACGTGATTGGTGTTTCAATAGAGAGAGTATTCCAAGCATTGTACAAGGTATAAATGGTTGAAGTGAGCCTTGGCGGGGCTCGTAACCTGTGGAGAGGATAAGTCCGGGTCTGCGTCATACATGGGTATGGTCCCCTGAGTAACCACGGTCTAATGTTCAGTGGGGTCCGTGTTCGAAAACTCAGCCAGATCATGAGGACAGATGTGGCCCCCTTATCCTTATCAGTACCTTTGTGGCCTCCTTATCCTTATCAGTACCTTTGTGGCTTGTGTGGGTCTGGTTCTGGGAGGCATTTTTGAAGACACTCAGCCTGGGTTTGTATGATTCTTCCTGGGAAGTTAGCACGCAGCTTGGCTTTTATACTGGGGATGTCTACCTTCACCATGAAACAGTTGCTGGTCCCAGCTGTCCACGTACGCCGCTTTAGGAAACCAAAATATGTAGTGACTGGGTAAGGCACGCTCAGCCTTTGGTCTTCAACGCTCCCGCTGGAGACCCATCTCGCAAACGACCTAACAGACGTAGGTGTGTGGATCATTGTCAAAGGTTGCAAGATATCTGCTATGTTTTGAGTTGCTAAAACATGACTGGGCGAACCGTTTCACTTTGACCGGTTGTTGCACGAAATGTGCCTTCACCATTACATGCCCGGGGCCTCTACGTTCTTGTTGCATGCCTGGGCCTTCACGTTCTTGTTGCATGCTGCTGTCAGGACACACCCTTTTGCTCCAGTAGGATTCCTTCTTGCTGCAGTGGGATTGGATCATGGTTGTGCAAAGCGGAACCAACTCTGGGTGAGTGCCGAGGTTGCGACAATTATTTGTGGCTAGGAGTTGCACAGCACTGGTGATCCGAGTATTGGGTATTCGGTGACAGAACTACGAAAGCGTTGAGTATGACCTCCGAAATTAGGCTTCATCCATCAATTTCTATTGTAACTTGCAATCTAATAGAACTAGGGCGGCTTACCTAGTTCATCGAGACCGTACTGAGTGTCAATTCCTGCAAGCAAAAAATCACATATTCTAATTCATTAATAGATTACTTGGCTTCGGAAGCCCTGTGCCTGCATAGTTCATACAGCGTTTGCGTTATATGGCCAAGACCAGACGCGATATTTCCAATTGCATCTCTTTACCTTCTACCTTTGAATTTGTTTAGTTGGGTTTATTATTTCGTCATTCCCTGCATCCATACTAGCTTTTTTACTCCCTCTACCAACCCATTTGAGTGGTGTGTTGTCTACTGAAATAGGCTATTGTCCTTCAAATCTGTGGTTGCTGGAGGGCCTCCAAACCACTAGCTGATGCTAATTGGCTGAAGTTAAAGAAAAATTTGAAGCACGAGAGTGGGTGAATCCCGGAAAATGACTAAATAGACCGTCTTCGTAATATCCGTCCGAAGTGCGGGATAATTTCTGGATGACCTCCTCATAGTTTATTCACCGTCCCAATTGAACATAAGTATGATAAAATACCAAAAGGTCAAACGGTCATAAAAATGTATTCCCCTTCGAAAGCTATAGACTTGGCTTCACATGAGCGTTCCAAGAAGCGCACCTTCCCTGACGCCGCCGTTATGATATCTCGGAGTGAAGCCATCATTCAAGTCGTCCTGGCCCAGCCGGATCCGTCCAGGTCCGAGAAGAGGGCTCGGGGAAATCATGGCCTCGGACAGATGTAGCCGTCTTGCCAGGGACAGATGTAGCCGTCTTGCCCCGGACAGATGTAGCCGTCTTGCCCCGGACAGATGCGGCCGTCTTGCCCCGGACAGATGTGGCCGTCTAGCCCCGGATCGATGATCACATCTAGATAATCCTCGTCGCTGAAATAGCTCGCTTTCAGACATGCCTTGCTGGAAAGTGTGGAGCGCGGCAGATGTTCACCACTCGCACTACACCTGGGACCACTGGTACAGACCACGCAAAATTACTGACCTTCCATGGTTATTCTTGATATATTGGAAATCTATCCCTTCCTCGTGGCCGGCTAATAATTATTAGGCAATCAAGTTATTGTTACGGTGAGGCTTTCCGTGATTGCGCCACCACACTGCCCCACCCAGTCGAGCTACTTGAATCGATGAGGGATGAGTGCCTCCACCCAGCATACTCAAACTGGCAACTAACCAACTTCAAAGCTCCGCCAGTTCCAGAAAAGGACATGGTTATTTTCCTTCTCGAAAAAGGTAAAAAGGATTGCAGCACCACAATTTCACACATGGTCTCCCACTGCATTACTCACTGTGGCCCTAAGTAGTTTAACAGGTATTGATCGGACGGGAAATTGTGCTCTCTACTTGGTATGGCCGCAACCGAAAGTAGTGTTTTGTGCTTTAATACACGCTTCCTCTTGCTTCTGGATCTTGGAACAGCCAAAACTGAAAGATACGTTGTGCCAGTGTCACTGAGGGTTTTAGCCATTCAGCTCTATACTTTAAAGCTGGTGCATTACCTGTAAAGTCTCTGCAAGAAAAGAACCAGCTGTTAAAGTATGATCGTACCAAGCTGCCTAAAAAAGGCAGTATTCGCTACATGGACTTTCTCATAGCCATGTACCGTTTTCCTTTGGGACTAAATCAACGGACTTTTGGACTTTGTGCATCTAAGCTTGATATGATCGTGAAAAATGGCTCTCTCAACCACAGGTGACATAAACGGCCCTAGAAATAGCCGACTTAAACATAGCCTTTCAAGAGGGATCCCTGAATTTGGAAGTTGCAGTGCCAACACGTTCTTCGACGGAACTTTGCCATTGATGAATGTGTTTTTTAAGGCTTCGAATTCTATATGTGTTATTTTCTTTAGACTCCGACTTTTATATGTGTCATTTTCTTTAGACTCCGAATTTTATATGTGTTATGTTCTTTAGACTCCGAATTTTATATGTGTTATGTTCTTTAGACTCCGAATTTTATATGTGTTATGTTCTTTAGATTCGTTTGTCAGCGTCTTTTTAGAGATTCGTTGTTGACCCCTAAACATGGGGGCTTACCTAGACTTGTTTAGGTAACCTGGCCAGGACTCATGGGGAGTATTGGCACACGGATCCCGCTTGCGGCCCGAAGAGTCTAAACTGGCTAGATGAGCGTGGCGTGGGAGGCGGGTCCGGGCCTGCATCCAGCCAACCACGATGCATCCAATAAGCTGGCTGGTGGCCTCATGTCCAAGGCTCGAAGGAGCATCAATGGGACACGCCTCTCTCGATGCGGGCTACCGACGGTTTGCCTTGTAACTCCACACTCAATTATGTATGTGCAGCGCACTACTCAAGGTGGACGGACATGCCAGTACATGCCCCATATCGTTATCGGCCTTGCGGAGGAAGAAAATTTCGAACTTAGTTTCATGTCTCGTGATTACCAATTCTGATCCATAATTCTAGTCCCCAAACAGGTCATTAGGCTGGCCCAATGAGGCTTGTGTCACTACTATGATTAGCTACTGCAGGAACTAATTGCTAATGCCAGCAATTAGGCATTAATTGAAGAAACCATCATCCCTAGGCTAAAGCGATAAAAGTGGAGTTGGGATGTACTTGCCAACCCCATAAGTGGTCTAGAGACCATTTAAGGTAGAAATGAGGGGGAAGCTCCACGTTTAAAACGACATGAGGTGCAGCCTTTGGTACTGACCCCACTGTAGCCGGGACTGGTTTTCCATGAAAAATAAAAGTTTCACCAGTCTGGCCTCATCAAAAACCCTGGCCTCATCAAAAATCCTGGCCTCATCAAAAATCCTGGCCTCATCAATAAACCCTGGCCTATATGCTAAATAATGGCTAAAGACAGCTCAAAGTCACCCACAAGAAATGTCAAAGTGTCAAATCCGTCAATAAAGTCAAAAAAATCTTTGATTCGAAAGAGCACATGGTCAGAACAATACTGTTTCAAGCACTGGGTAAAAGCGCATATGGCAAATCAGGGAATTAGGGATAATAATGAGAGTAAAGAAGAAGGGCCAGAATATCAAGAGTGGCCTAGAGGTAAGGAGTCGCGTAGTTATATTTTTCCACGCACTGTTTCCTGATAACTCTTATTCAATTATGAATTTATACAAATACAAATTAAAATTTCAACAAATAGAAATATTAAAAGCTATAAGTAATGGAAAAAAAAAAGTAAAAATGTTATATATATGATTTACTTTTATGGTTTTTTATTCCTATAATGTACTATTTTTTATCTTACTTTTTTATACTTATATATTTTGTTGTCATTCTTAAATGATATTTGCTTTAGCTATTATCTATCATTTATATTTAACAAAAAAAGATACAAATTTTAAGATAAAACTTTATTGATGAGCCCAGTATCTATTAGATATTGAAAGCTCTTTATAGCTGTATATTTTTATACGAAATTTTTCACCTAAGAATGTTAATTCATCAGAATCTTTCATAGTATCAGTAACTTTTTTTTAGCAATATTTATTTTTAGACCTCTAATACTTGAAAACTCTATAGAAATATAATAAAAAAAACGTATTTAAGTAAGCCCGCAGCTAAGCTGTGGGTCTATTATTTCAGTTGTACTTATAGAGAAAGTTTCCTGATGGGAGCTTTAATTATACCTACAATTATCTTCGATTTATTCCCTAATTCTATATTATATATGATATGACAAGGTAATAACTTAATATATATAATATAAGTACCTTCATATATTTTAATATATATATTGTACTAATTTAGAGAATCTACTCTATTTAGTTGAATAAATTTAAATTCTTGAGCAAAATTTTATTTAAGCTGTTCAACTATCTACAAAAAAACGTATCATAGATTTTTGATAATAATAATAATAATTCATTAGATAATGGATTATTTATACCTTATTATTTTCCTAGTTGATTATCTGGTTATCTAGAAATTAATAGTGAATATAAAAATATAAAGGTAATAATATATTATGTTTTCTTGGTATTTTATCCCTTTAACTTTAATTCTTATTACCCTTCCATTTTCAAATTATTATCCTATATCTTTTTTAAGATACGTTCTACAGATCCTTTAAGCCATTCTGATCAATGCTTGCCCTCTATGTCTAATTAGGATAGATAGGCCCTCTCAAGCTTTCCCATTTTATATCCCGCCTCTTCAGGCGAGGGTAAATTAGGTATTGGACGCTCGTGGTAATTTTATTGTTAGTTTACTCAATTACTAGTCGGAGGAGTAATAGGATTCCGGGGTAGGTGGCTCACGTCTTGCATTTTCAGTAACTAAATTTCGATATACTTAATCAGAAGCTCTTTTTAGTGGAAAATCATTTGCATTTACTAATTCCCGGCTCTTTCACTTATTTCCACATTGATAACTGATACTTGTAACTGTAATCTTGGGAGACGTACTTCCGTTTAGATCCTTTGTCTATGAACTTCAGGCAAGCATTCGACCTTTGGTCATTAGCATAACTTGCCAAATTCCCCTTTTGACCTTTACCTGAAATCGCCCTTGCTAGTTTCCCTGCCTTGTATTACTTGACTTCAGGAGGAACCACGACTTCAGACCCAGTCAAATTCCATGGGCTAAGGCTGGTGTTGACTACATCATTGAGTCCACGGTGTCTTCAGCACCTTGGAGGGCGCCCAAAAGCACATTGACGGTGGCGCTAAGCCGGTCATCATCACTGCCCCATCTTCTGATGCCCCAGCGCTCGTTGTGGCCAAGTACACTGGTCAAACTATTGTTTCCAACGCTTCTTGTACTCTGTTTGGCACCATTGGCCAAGGCCACCAACGACCAGTTCGGTATTGGGAGGGTCCACCATTCACTCCATCACCGCTATCCAGAAGACCGTCGACGGTCCATCCACAAGGACTGGAGAGGTGGTAGAACTGCCTCTGGTAACATCATCCCATCCTTTACTGGTGCTGCTAGGGTAAGGTTATCCCAGAACTGAACTGAACATGACCGGTATGTCCTTGAGAGTCCAACTGTCGATGCCTCTGTTATTGACTTGAGGTTTCTACAGTAAAGTATTATAAACATATTACACACTATAGACTCCTTTAAAGTGGCGCCAATCAAATTCTGGTCCGTTGCAAGCTCCTGCCCTTTCTTTACGTTCAGCCTGCGTGTAAACCAGGAGGGTGATGAAAATGATACCAGGCGTGATACCACAAATTCGTCCCGCGGCTCAATAAACCATATACATAACGCTTTTTACGTTGTCCTTTTCGTGATTGAGCCACTGAATTATTATCCAGTACCTCATCTTTTGCTCTTGGCTAATTTGTTTCTGTCCACCAATTATATAAACAGTAGAAGAAGCTGTTTCCGCACCACTACGCTTGCTAGAAGACCGGATTCCTGCACCAGGCAGATGAAACAACGGCGAATGCAGGAATATGGCATATGTGATATGCAAGTTCACTTACGAGCCCCCGTCGGCCGACATGGGAGTTCCTGGAAAAGATATTTAAGTGCGGAATGCCCGCTCAGGTTTGAGGGGCATCGATTATAAAAGGTCATTCAGCGAGATTCCTGTATAGATAGATACAGATGGGAATAGACATGACCGAGATGATCACATAAGTTCCAAACACTACTAGAATCATTAGGATACTACTGATAGCACTGTTCCAGATTATGTGCAGGTGATCGTAAAGCTCAACAAGAGCATGAGAAAATGAAGTTCCTGTGATGCCTGATAAGTAAGAAGGAGTGGCTAGACTCTGAAAAGCTTGTGCTGAGTGAAAATGAGATCTGCAGGCATATACCTTGATTACAGAGAACGATTGTGTTCTGAATGTTGGAAAGCATGAAGTATAGTGGAGCTAAACGTACAAGAAACGGCAGTGGGACATGAATTGTCTCGCAATATACAAGGAAGAGTATGACAGTCACCTACTTACTACAAACCCAGGACAAATACTCGTGAACAAAAGAATAATGGCAAGCGATATGATGAATCAGTGTGCTGGTAATGATCTAGCATCGGTAGTAGACATTTAGAGTGATTGAAGGTCATGGCCGTCAATGTTACAAAGGTCATAGCAGTGTCAGCCAGTGAAGCTGAGCTGTATGGGTCCTTGGAAGGCAGCGGGGAGGTAGCATGGTTGGAAAAGCTCTAAAGGATTTAAGAGTTCGAGTGTGACACTTGTCGAGAAGAAAGTGAGGTTATGAAAGAAGGATTCATCTCTCGAGATGTGTTATGAAGGTTATGAAGCGTGCGAAGAATGTTCTACTGCGAGTGAATTATACCATAAAATGAAGTTGTGAGTTAGGTGTTGGGAAAGACAACATGGTGTACGTTGAAAGCCCAAGTCGCTACAGGATTACGAACGTGAATTGCAAGATGTTTCATCTATTGTGTAATCCTGGGCTATTCCACTGAACTACTCCAAATTGAATATTAAAATGACCACATGAATTTACACCAACCCTACAGATTCACCTCCGCGACCTACAGTTACCCCGAATTGTCCGCTCCGAGTCCTACCATCCCAACTTTGCCTATTCTGTCCTTTATCCTGTACTTCACTCTTCCCTGCCTGATTACCGTTTAACCACGTGCGTTTCTTCCCAGTTTTTATACTAAATGTCAACCCTTCATTTGCGCTTTTCAGGCGCATATTTCGTCACTTGTCCACAAAATCCTGGTGTTTTACTCCGTTTATTGCCACTTTGTATGGCGACTTTCCACACCTTTATTGATGAATTAAATCCGCGGAACAGGCTTATCCCCGGTGTAATAAATGGCTTAGGAAAAGACAAACAATTTAAGAAGGTAGTTGTACTTTTCTATTACCTCATCATATTGCCTGATGTTTGCATGTCCGGTGAAGCGGAGATTGAGTTGTTATTTTTGTGAATCCTTTCACAAGTCTAGTCAATAGTCTAATCATAAGGCAATCATACGGCAATCATACGGCAATCATAAGGCAATCATACGGCAATCATAAGGCAATCATAAGGCAATCATAAGGCAATCATAGGTCTGGCCAATAGTCTAGTCACAGGCGCAATTCCTACTTCTAGTCTCCGGTTCTATTCTGTAATTCACCCAGCC
Source organism: Metschnikowia bowlesiae (assembly GCA_002370295.1). NCBI lineage: Eukaryota > Fungi > Ascomycota > Pichiomycetes > Serinales > Metschnikowiaceae > Metschnikowia > Metschnikowia bowlesiae. The sequence goes on along the minus strand of NLAK01000059.1, from coordinate 85,054 downwards.
CATACCGGCTCGGCCCCCTCTTGGTCCCCTCTTTCCTGCTCCCCGCCCCGTTCGATGTCCCTGCGGTGCAGGAAAAACTGCCAAAAAGACAGACCAAACGAATAAAATCATCCGTGCAGGCTGGAAAACGGCAAGGCCAAAGGGCACTGAATGCAGGAAAACGCCAAACAGGGCAAACCACCACTTTCCCCTGATATCGCTTGCCTCCCAGGGCCAGCCATCTTGGCACTGTTGGTCAGGTGCCCTCGAGTAGTTGCAGGGTGAGTAGTTGCAGGGCGACTGCACAGTGGCGCGACGTGGTCTAGTTGTGGCCTGCCCGCACGCGCTGCCCAACCATGGCAGAAGTCGAGGAATTCGAGGCGTTCCTAGAGCCCACGTTCGACGCCGTGCTGTTTGCGTCGTCGCTTCTTCAGGCCACCAACGTGGCCGACCACACAGAGCTCGACGTGCACACCGCGCTCAAGAAACTCCGCTTCGATGCCGCCGAATGTGATAAGCGCATCCTGGCGCTCACCTCCGCCAACCACTCCGACCTCCTCCACAACGTCTTTTCCGTCCAGTCCGTGCACGATCTGCTTGTGTCCACTCTTGAGCCCTCCAACAAGCGCCTCCAGCTTTCCTACAAGAGAATCGACCACGAAGTGGTGGCGCCTTACGACGCGGCAGTGCGCTTGAACGGGGCGTTTCAGCGTATCCATCACACCTTGCAGTTGCTCCGGGGCTGTTCTTTTTTTGTCTTGTTTGTGCAACAGTTGAACCAGGTTCTGAAGGATGGGGGTAGTGGAGTCGAGGCCAGTGTTGGAGGCGGCAGTGGAGGCGGCGGTGGAGGCGGCAGTGGCAGTGGTGGGGACAGTGGCGACGACTCCATGGTCAGAACCGCCCGCATCTACAAACAATTACTACTGTTCTATTCTCCCGAAGACCTCAACAAAGTCTCCAGTGACTTCACGTTCGAGGGCCTGGTGACGCCCGTGGTGGCGGACCTCGGGGGCCATGAATTGGTGGCCATGCTTCGGGCCGTCTCGCTCGTGCAGGATTACAAGCCGCTTCTTGTGCTGAAATACTCTGCCTTCCACAACCACTTGTCGTCGGCCATATCGCATGACTTGGGCCACCACAACTCCTTTGTGGGGTCCAACCTCGCGCTCCAGCGCAACTTGGCCGCGTTCCACCTTCTAGAGCCGCGCGCCTTCTTGGCGCTCATGGAGCTGGCGGCCATGGCCAAGTCCATCCAGGTTTCTCTTACGGCCTTGACCCGCGCGCTTCAGTCGCCGCGCACCTTGGTGTCGACATTGAACGACGTGGCGCTGGCGCTGTCCAGTTTCGTGCTGAACATGACGCTGGTGTTGTCTGTCCTGGAGCTTTCGGGCGCGGCGCCCCGAACGCTTTTGCAGGTGTTGGAGCTGTCGCTCGGGTGTCTGCTTGAAGACGCGTTCTATGACCGGTTGGCTCTGAAGTTCAAGAAGGCTTTGGCCGTGACCTTGGCCCGTGGCGGGCCCATTGCCCGGAACATCCGGGCCCAGTCCACGGCCATTCTGGACGCTGTCAGTGGCTTGAATGGGGCTGCGGCAGTCCATTTCAGAGATGCTTTTCTGGTGATTCCCACATGAACACCAGGATACGGACAGCAATGACAGGACAGGACAGGTAGGAAAGGACAGGGCAGGAAAGGACAGGACAAGACAGGACAAGGTGACAATACAAGGTGACAACAAGGTGACTGGACAATAACAGACAAGGTGACAGGACAACGTGAAGAATCACAGGTCCGACAGAGCGATAATTTGGGAATACAGAGAAACTGTGAAATGGAAACTAGAATCTCCTACTTTTCAACTGAAACACCGCATCTTCATCCAGATGCTTCATGCTTCACCAGGTGCTTCATGCTTCACCAGGTGCTTCATGCTTCACCAGGTGCTTCAGCAGGTGTTCACCAGATGCTTCACCAGATCCAACTTAATCTAGTCAGGTCCCGATCGCACCCACCCTCACCACTAGTCTCTGCAACATACATTTGTTCCTAATTACTAGACGGCAATCTTGCTCTTCAAGCTGGTCAAGAACTCCCGGTAGCCTTGCTCGAACTGGGACTTGTCCTCTACCAAGCAGCTCAAGGCCCACAACCGCAACGCCATCAAGTCTCTTTGCTGAGTCATCTCGATGGGCTCGTTGGATGAGCCCCCGATGATCACGTAGAGACTCTTCCACACCACCGAATCCTTCTGCTCCCTAATCTTGGCAACTATCTGCCGCACTTTGTAGTTGAAGCTGGACTCCTCCTCGCTGAATTCCGGAAGCTCTGTTTTGCCGGTGGGGATGCCGTACAAATTGTCCGTTCCGAACAAGTCCTGCACCAACCCGGGCACAACGTCTCCCGACACCCACAAGAAGAGCTCGGAGCCATTATCAATCAAGTACAAGCCATACGTTTGCCACGATGCCTTTGTGTCGTTGATGGGCTCCGGCAACAAGATCTCCGTGCTGGTGATGGTCTCCTCTTCGCCAGTTTCCTCGTTGATCTGCACGTACACTTGCGGCAATCCACACTCGTCATCCATATTATGCAATGAGTACACCGTTGGATAGATGGACTTGATCAAGTGCGCAAGCGGCAATGAGCCCAAGTTGTTCAACGCAATGGCCCGGTGGTCGGCGGGCACCCGCTGCTCGCGGAATCCCAAGTGCTTGGTCAAGGAGAACACCAACAAAGGAAGCATTCGCAAATTGGTCGACAACTGAAGCGGCGACGAGCCCGTCACGTTCCCTGGCACGAGGTCCTTTTTGTACACATTCAAGATATCCACGATGCTCTTGATCAAGTAATCGCGGCCGGCCGCCAACGTGCTGGACAAGCCTCTCTCGATGGCGCGGTGCGTAAAGTAGTTGGTGATGGCCAACTGGTCCGCCGAGGCATAGATATCGTCCAATTTGGCCGACGTGGGAATAGCCAAGTTCATCACCCGAATTCTTCTCTCCCCAAAACACGTGGAATGTAGCACCGCAGCCTGGAAAAACACCACTGTCTTGGGAATGGTTTCTTCAATGCCAACTTCAATCACGTAGCCCTGATCCCTTGGAAACGTTGGGAACGAGCAAAGGTCCGAGGACCGGTTGAAAAAGTTTCCAAAGAACCCGCTCATCCGGAATCCCGATGAACATCTAACTCTCAACACTGCCTCCAACGCAATATCCATGGATAAATGCTCACTGATCTCCTTGGATAATTTGGTCACATCTTCAATCTTCGTACAGATCCACGAGGGGTAGAAGTGCGTTTGACCTGCCGTGAACCTAGGCAAATTGGATAACGTGGCCACATCTTGGTACTTGGATCCAGTCAAAAACAAGTCAATCGTCACCTGTGCAGAATTGCACTCCACGGCAAAAGACTTGTAGAAAGAGTTTGCTGCGGTCAACAATGCCTGGGACTCCTTTGGTTTGCCAGAGTGGGCAGCCTCGTCCCTCACGGCCAATTTTCCCTCTCCAACATTAGGTAAGCTGGAAGAAAACACCACCAACTTTCCTCCGATACTTGAGATCATTTTGTGACCGGCTCTCAAGGCTGGGCCCAATGCAAAACTCTTGCTAGCAGTTCCTTCAAAGTAGGTGGGGAACTCAAAGAGCAACTTTTCAATGGACTTCCTGTTCTCATCCAAATTGATCAATAAGCCCTCTGGCGAGGGCAAGAATGGCTCGTCAATGTCTGACACAACTAACATGTCGGGTGCATCCACCAAGCCCTCTTTGAATCTAAAGTAGTACAACGACGAGTCAACTCCAATGATCGAGATTCTTGCAGTCTTGTTTCTGTTTGGGATGCGGTCCAAACTCTCTAAAATTGTTCTCGAAACGGTGGACGTCATGCCGGAGTTAACTGCGTCTGCAGACACGTCAATGATGAACGTGTACACAATGGGCTGAGGGGTTCTGGCCATGTACTCTTTCGGAGCAACAAACTCAACCACTGAGTGGTTTAACTCCACACGGTCGTACCTGTTGGTAGCTCTCTGGGTCACATCGTCGTAGTCAAAAGCAGCAGGAATATCGTTCTGTAAGCCACAGAAGTTACACCGCCATTTTTTGTAGCTGTCAGTCAATGTAATGAATGGGTTTATGTAACCACGACACCGGCGACATCTGGAGATGGTCGTGTCTCTGGTGACGGGAATTTGCTCGTCGGCGTCGTGCAAGTCGTTGTAAGGTCTAACGACCAAAGCCAACGGCAACTTGGACTTTTTCAAGAGCGACCCGGTAGTTGGAATCACATTCAAAGTTGATCTAAAGTAGTCAGGGTTGGCATTGCCTCCCTCAGCCGACGGGATAAGCTGAGAGGTACTTGGCAAGATTAGTGGAGGGGGAGGTAAGGACAAGTCGCTGATGGAAGGGGGCAACTCCTTGGACAAATCTGTAGTATACAACTGATTCAAAGGCAAGGACTGGCTGCCATCCATTTGGTATCCCGAGGAAGTTTGAGGAGCCATGCCCACATTGTAATCGCCGTATTGTGCTGACCCAGTCCCTTGTTGCCCATAGCTGGGGGTTGCGGATACTGGTTGTTGGTATTGGGAAGCTTGCTGCCCATACTGGCCATAAGCACCACCAGCCTGAGCGCCATATTGAGGTTGGTAACCACCATTGGCGTGGGGGGTTCCATTGGTCATGCCTGTTGGGTCGACTGGAGCAGCAGCCTGGTTGAGATTCATATTATTGAAATTTTGATGCAACTGCTCTGCTCCGTAACCTTGGCCGAACTGAGTGGCCGCAGGGGCCTGCGGAGTAGCGGCGTACTGCGGTTGTGGGTAAGCTCTTCTTTTGGACATGAGAGGCACGAAGTATTGATGACTTGGACGACTTGTGCGGTGTCAAATTTCATGGCGCGTCCCGGGTGTACGGATGTTCGTGGGGCCCTCAGCAGTGCCTGCAGACTGCTCATATGCACGAGGAGCATGTTCTTGACTCATGTGTGCTCCATGGTCTTTCTAGTCCTGGAAGATGAAGTATTGAGAGCCTGGCCCTAGGTGTCTCCAAAACCGCAGCCCTTGAAACAACAAGCATGAATTGTCGAACCCAGTGCCGCTGACTCTTCCTAATGACCTTCACAAAAGCCAACCCATATCCCGAAGGTCGTTCCGGGTCTGTTGACAGGACCTGCTAGAAGCTGAAAAATCCCGGATCCAAAAGGCGTATTGCTTGATTTCCTGGGCCTGAAAATTTTCTGTACTTGGATCATCATCACGACCAGCGGAGTATCGTTTGTTCGGGGATCCTTCGTGGGAACGGTAGCTATAGAAGCCCTGGGGGTTCAAGACGCGGTGGCGCAGTCAAGTGGCCAACGATATAAAGATGAGAGAGGATGGAGGGCCTGCGCTTTATATATTGCGGGATTCAGGGGCTGCAATTATCTTGCGGGGCTGCATAAAGTCTCGTGGGTATATATATTGGCATCGCGCCGGGCCTCAGGAGACACGATTTTTTGCAGCCCCCAGCTCTGCTGCACGAGATATTCTGAGCTACTTGTGGATTATCTAAGGCTTTTGTTTTGCATTGCCTGATAGCTAGAGCGTGTACCTGGCGGTGGGTTCCAATAAGTTCGGAAGTTGAAGGCTGAGTGATGAACGGAGACCAGTGCCGAATTTCGTGTTAACTGGTGTACTCGTGGCATTCAAAAGTGGTTTCTGGTGGGCTTGTTTGATCTTGGAAATGATGAACTCTGTAATTTCAGTCATTTCGTTGCCTCTAGGTGGTCTGAACCTCCCATTAATGAAGCGGTCTCCGTTAATTCATTAATTGAGGCCCTTGGATTGCCTCGGGCAAATTCAAATTTGGTCGTGAACGTTGGAAATTTGCTCAAGTGTCCAGGCTTGACTGACTACATCTATACATCCACGGGCGGGTGTATGTGAGAAGTGTTTTTGGCTCGTGATAGGTTGGCTCCATGTTCCTGGGAGCAGAATAATTTTCATTAACCAAGCACTGTTATTCCAAGGAGGTAAAGCCTGCCATTTCGTCCCATCTTCCCTAGTGCCACTTCCATGCTGCCACTCCTCTCTACTTAACATTCTATGTTGATACCAGTTCATGTTGTGCGAAACTTCTTCAAGTACTCGGCTACCCCGATATTTTGGAGTGGCTTGAAGCATCGCTAGTTGATAATTCCATCACCTCATTGTTGGTTTCTGGAACTCCACCTGTGAGTGTTTCTGATGACGATATCACATTGATAGGCTCGTTCATTGATGGTGCTGGTACATTGTGCTCTAAGGCAAAATCCTGCGCAAAAGACTCATAAAACAACCAGCCTGCTGCAACTATCATTTTTTCAGCCATCGAAGCAATCAGGTCGAGAGTGATATCTTTGGTTGAATCGTTGGGGCCCTCATGTCCAACATACATTCTCCAGATTTCCTCACTGGAGAGAAATACCCACACAGGAAGCTGGTCGATATGCTTGCGGACTGCCTGGTCCTCATCAAATATATACATCTCGGTGTTCTCCATCCCGACGAAGGTGTACGGATTGACGAACTGCGAAGGACCATATTTGTCAGACTGTGCCTTTCGATCGAATTTGCCTGTTCGCCCTGGAGAAAAAGAGCTATAGAGCATCGACGTTGGTAAGTGGGAAGGTAATGTGGGCTTTGTGTTTCGCAATCCACATGCACCGAGCTCTGGACTGCAAGTGATGACCGAGCGAGTGCTTGCGAGGAAGGCACAAGAGCCACTATTGAGCATGGCCTGGAGTGTACATTATTACTGATTCAAGCATGCTGGACTCAGACTGAGGAGGAAGAATGAACATCGGCATAGTTGATGATGTAGGTAATTTTGTACAGTACGATAAAATTACTACGTGACCTGGGGCATTAAGCCAGGACTGACATCAACCCGTGAAGTCACGTGCCGCCAAGTTTCTGAAATCTTGAAAACATATCAGGGATGTAATCGGATTGCATAGCTCCGTAATGTAAAGTGTCCACCCATATTGGAGCTCGTAAAAATTGAACAAGATCGTTTTTTGTAGACGAGCGGTAGCTAACGATTTTTGAGTCACATAGGTACAAAATGTACGATACTTATCAGTGAAAGCCTTGAAGAGCTTGAACTATATCAATAAGTTCAAACAATCAGTAAAGAAAAGAGTCTTAAGTTTAAACTTCATGTATGTTTTACAATTTTTAAGGGGACGAAGTGGTTGCATAGTGTAGTGGTTATCACCTTTGGTTCTGATCCAAATAACCCCGGTTCGAATCCGGGTGCGACCTTCCTTTTTGCGGATATGGGGGTAACTTAAAAGCTGTGCCCGAGAACTTCACAGAATGACCATATTCAACAGGTCTTGCTTTTTGAATTACCACATCTAAGCGGGTTGAGTAGCGCTGAGAAGCGAAATCTCAACCCCTTTGGGAGTTCCTAACTACGCAATGAACAGTAGCCTCTTTTCAGACAAGCGAAGGTTGTTTTTCGTTTTCTTTGGAGATTATATAAGCAAATTTGGGGGGAAAAGTGTAAATACAGGAGGCTAACATATCACGGAGATCGAACATTCAGTTGTTTATTACATGATGTACATTTATAATCACTGTTTGTAATACAATCTCGAATTTGACGAAGTGGTTGCATAGTGTAGTGGTTATCACCTTTGGTTCTGATCCAAATAACCCCGGTTCGAATCCGGGTGCGACCTTTTTTTTGCCTGAATTGTGAAGCTTCGAAACCCTTTCCTATTCCTTTTTGTTTTCTAAAACCAAAATTCTCGCTTTCATTGAAATGCAGCGAAGTGATGTTGCACTTATGCCCGCCCTTCTCGCATTGAAAGGGCGCTTTGGAAGCCCTTGGCAGTAAAGCCCGTGCCCCGTGCGGGTAACCACACACCACATGCAGTACCTCTGCGCGGCCTCGAATATATAAAGAGGCTCATCCCCCCCAAATTTCGACCTTCACTTCGTTGCGGCCCACGTGATTCTTCTTTTCACGAGCTTATGATCTTCAAATAATTTGGGTTTCTTGGAAGAAGATGATGATACTAAGTTTCTTCTTTCCCAGTCTGACTCGACTATGACGACAGGGATGAAATACGACCCTTCTGCATCACAGCTATCTTTGCGGGTAGCCGCCGTTGGGGCTTATACTTGCCAGTATTGAGCGGATCTGATTCTTCCAAGAAAAAATATATTTGATTTTTGCAAGCATGTGCGAAGGAGCATCGCGGTCAGCCTCTCATTGGAAGCTTCGTTGGCCACGACGGTGTCGGACTTTCCATGACATGCTTTGGTATGCTCTTGGATGGCTCCATCAACATGTGATTGATTACTTTTCCAACTGATGAAAGATCCTGAACATTCGCAGTTTCCACGGTAGCATACATTGAACCCAATTCTCGTATGCCGGTGACCGCCTAATGACCTTCCATGGATGTCTGATGGAAACAATCAAGCACATATTGATGGTTTCGCCTATACTGGAGGGATAGTAATCCTTTTTATAACATAGACATGCGCAACATGTCGCTAGCGGTGATGCCATGTTCTTCTAGCGAAGGCAGTAGATTCCGAGGTTCATCGCGTGGTGCAGTTAATTGTCGGCGCCCACTTACAATTGTATTGCTCATACTGTTGCGCTTCTCCATTAGCAGATGTATTGACTGGCTCATTCCTAAGATATCTTGGGCATCAGGAGCGCTACTATGTATTGTCTAGATCTTACCCTTGACCGGTGGGGAGGTGGTGGGCCACTGGTAGGAGCCCTCGTTGTCAAACACGTAGTTTCCGAAACCCAGTAAGAAGTGTTTCAACTCCTTAGGGCCCTTGGAGCCGTAAGGGTACTTGTGCAAGGTTGGGGGATTGTCGCCCTCAATTTTTTCCAAGATGGGAGTGAACAACTGCCACGAAACGTCCAACTCGTCGTCTCTGACGAAATTGGCGTGATTGCCAAGGTACACGTCTCTGATCAAAGCCTCGTAGGCCTCTGGGATCCAAAAATCCTTGGAATATCTGGAGGCGTACGTCAAGTCCAACTCGGTCAAAGAGGTCTCGTTAGAGATGCCAGGGATCTTGGAGTTGATCTTCAAGTAAACCGCCTCGTTGGGCTGGATGCGGATCACCAATTCGTCCCTCTGGATGTCCTTAAAGATGCCCTTGGCCACTTGCTTGAACTGGATACGCACCTCCACCTTGGATTGTTCCAAGGCCTTGCCTGCCCGCAAGACAAAGGGCACACCGTCCCATCTCTCGTTGTGGATTTGGAAGCCCAAGGCGGCGTAGGTGACGCACTTGGAGTCGTTCTTGACAGTGTCGTCGTCCAAGTATCCCGGCTTCAGGCCGTCCTCGGACTTGGTGTACTGGCCAATCAAGATGTTGTCACGGTCAACATCGTCCATAGCCTTCAACACCTTGACTTTTTCGTCTCGGACGGCCTCGGGGTCAAATGACACGGGCCGCTCCATGGTGAGCAACGTCAACACCTGCAACAAGTGGTTCTGCATCACGTCTCTCACAATGCCAATGTCGTCGAAGTAGCCGCCTCTGCCCTCGGTGCCGAACTTTTCCTTGAATGAGATCTGCACCGATGAAATGTGCTTGTTGTTCCAAACACCAGACAAGATGCGGTTCCCGAAGCGCAACACCAACAAATTCTTGACCATCTCCTTGCCCAAGTAGTGGTCAATGCGGTACAACTCGTCCTCGCTGAACAAGGGAGCCAAGTCCTTCTGCATCTGGCGGGCGGTCTCCAAATCCCGACCGAAAGGCTTCTCCACGATCAAGCGCAACCGCCCATTCTCTGGGTAGTTGTACTTTTTGATGTGGGCGCCCACACCAGTGAACACCGAAGGAGGCAATGCCAAGTAGAACAAGCGCTCCGAGTGCTTGCACGAGTACTTCTGGTCGTACTCTTCGATGGCCTTCTCCAACTTCTGGTAGCCCTCGGGCTTGTCGTAAGGCCCGGAGATGTACGACACCAACAGCAAGAAGTCGTCGACCTTAGACTTGGCCTTGTCGTCGTCCAATTTCAAGTGCTCCTTAATGGTGGCGCGTAGCTTGTCGATTTTCAAGTCCGACCGAGCATAGCCAATGATGTTGACATGGGGTGGCAACTGGCCCTCTCTGAAGAGGCCGAAAAGCGCTGGGAAGGTCTTTTTCTTGGCCAAGTCTCCGGAGGCGCCGAAGACGACGATGGACACGTGCTCGCCAAATGGTTGTGACATAGTTGCTTAGGTCTTCGGGGGGAAGAGGAGAAGAGCAATTGAGGTAAAAAGAGTAGTTGGAAAAGCGGGAGGGCCTGAGCGTAATGTGAGAGCTTGCTCGCATCATGCGCGGGCGGGTGATAAGGAGCGGATACAGCGCAGTGGTAAGAGTCGGGGGAGCGTCATCCGGCACCGGACGCAGACGGCACTGCGGTGAAGCAGGGATGAAACAGCCTTGAAACCGCCGTGAAGCCGGCCGGAAACGTGAGCCAGCCTTGCTCCGAGCGGGCGGCGGGCAAACGTAGGCACGGTGGGCGGCCGGGAGGTCGAGGCATGACCTGCATGTGCGCGGGGGCCGGCCGGCGACGGATTGCCACCATCACGCGAGCGGAGTCACGGGGCATTTCGTTTTGCTCCACTTTGCGCGTGGCAGTTGCAGCCCGGCGGGCGCGTGGCCACACCCCCCACATCACGTGACCCGGGCCGATCTCGCGCGTCCCAAGTGACCGGCGCAAGGCACTAAGCCTAAACGGCATTTCTGGACATTTCCGGACACCAAGCTTCCAGAAAAAAGGGGGCTTCCGAGGTCGGCTGTTTCATCCGCGCCGAGTCTGAATTCACTCGCCGAGTCTGAAACTAGCAGATGATCTGTCCACTAGCAGTTGATATGGTCACGGTCAAGGCACGACCTACCATTCAGCTCAAGAAACCATACAACAATCATCCAAAAAGCAGGACTCTCTGCCCACCTTCTGCCAACCTGGACTTCGCTGATTCTGTGTTGCGGAGGAAGGTTCCCTGGGTCTGGGCCATGCAGGACTCGTGGACAAAAGTCGTGGCGGTGGTCTAATTCTCCCTGGTGCAAAACGGATGGATCTATTGGAAGGAAAGATCACTGTTTGTGTATAATTCGAACCCCGTTAATATCGCCTAATGAGTCTACAATTTTGCCCCCCTTTGGCCCTGTCAATTGTGATAATGTGTAATGATCAGTTTTAGACCTTTAACTTTGACGTACCAAAACCAAAGTAGGATGAGTTTACTCGCTGGAGTGATATCTGGGATGTCATCCTATAGTCTGAAGCAGAATGCAATTCTTGGAGTTAGAAATAAAATTGACTGGAAACGTTTTGGATTGGTCGTCTGACTCGTCCCCTGGTCCAGAAACTAGGGAAGGGTGTCAGACAAAAATCGTACATCAGTTAGACCGCATACTTGACGACATTACTCCAAGAAGAGGGTGTTACCGATAAGACCGTGTCGTGGTTTCACTTACGCTGAAAGCTGAATTCTGTTACATGCAGGAGAAGGGCATGGAAACCAGCATGTGAAAGTCTTTCTACTACCAGTCACCAGCAAGGATTATTTCTACTTACAACTTTAAGTGGCTCTGATTTGGTTCCTTTTCATTGTATTAATTATCCCATTGATATCGTGGACCCACCAGTTGCACCTGACTGGTCAAGCCGTGGATGCAATCCTCGTTTTCTCGGATCAGGACCAGCCCGCCTCCGGCGCCACCGTCTAAAGCCAGATTGGGGCCTTTCACCGTCAAAGTGGTTCGAGGCCCCGCCAGTCTTTACCTATACAAGTTTATATAAACCCTTGCTTCAACATTCAGCGAAAGCCCCTCGGCGCTGGTCGTCATCAATCTGGCAAGACGGTCGTGGACTTGTCGTCCGTGGGAAGTGCTATAAGAATACAATCGAATAATACTTCATCCTTTAAAAGGGATAAATTACAAAAGGCAAAATGTAATTTAATAACCATAAATAAAAGGGTGAAAACGGTTCATGATATCTTAGGACCGTCGGCAGTTGTATATGTCGTAATAGTTTTCGTTGGGTAAAAGTTTAAAACCTTAAATAGGGTATACTTATCGGCAACATTAATGAAAACGGTTAAATTAAAACCAGATCGTCGGTTATTTAAAGACTCGCTACAGACTGCTACATTAATGGGTATCTGTAATGATATTTAATGCACCGTCGTAAAGAAACCACTTTTTTTCATTTACATTAGTCATTACGCTATTTTTAAAGTTAAACCAAAATTCAGTCGTGAATATTCTTTTATATTATTTTCAATTAAATGTTTCAATTAATGATCTGTTCGAACCAAAATTACCTGCGACGTACGCTATAAGGGGAAACCATCGTTACCCCCTGGAGAGAGACGTGTCCAATCCCGACCGACTATCTCAGAGACTCCGACGAGATGGCAGCTGCATCTTACCCGACGCAGCGCCATGGTTTTTATCCAAGTGCAACGTCGTGGTTTCTCTTAGATGCAGGACAAATACCCGCCTCAAGGCCCCATTGGTCTAGATAAGCCAGACTGGGACTTATCGGGAAGCCTAAGGCGGCCCAAACGTGTATAACACCCCACTCCGACCAAATATGGTGCCATCGTGCCCCCAAGCCGGCTGGAAATGGCGCAATCAGGCCCCCACCTCGCCACGGGCCGGGCCATTTTTATCTATATAAGTTTGGATGATCCCCCATGTTTTAGGGATCATCAACGAATCCACCTTCTCTTAAGTACTTGACGTTAAAATAGCTACAAAAGAATCTAACATAGTGGTAGTGTTTTTATAAGAGAATCTTGTGTAGATACACTGAACTGTAATACTGATTTAGGTTCCTTGGACGATATAATCGATGGTTAAATAATAAAATTCTGGGATGGTAAGGTGGCCCAAAATGTATATAGTTAATCAAATTCGGAAGCTAAACAAACGAAAAAGTATACGGTAAAGGTGTGCCAAATTCTATTTAGATCACTCGACTAGCCCAATTAAGGCGCTATCGCCCGAATACGGTGGCGCAGTCGTGGCCGACATTAGTATATAACTCGGGTGATTCCCCTTTGTTTTACGGATCATCAACAAATACATCTCTTTTAAGTCCTTACGCCCAACTCAACCTGACAACTTATATTAATAGTTGAACAATCTAAAATTGCTCAGTATTCATTTACAATGTTCAAAAGGGCTTAATAAATATAAAAGAGATATAGACAAAATAGTTAGAGAAACATAATCTTGAAGATTATAAAATCATTGTTCCATCTTGTAGTTAAAAATTATTCTTGCCTTTATACCTTTTTGTGTAATTCTTTGACATGTTCCCGGACTAGCTCTCGTTATATAAGTCTATTCCCGTCTATCTTGGTCCATTTCGTCCATCTTCGTCTATCTTCCTCCGGTCGGAACACTCCATCCACCGCTTCTTCCTGTCCTAATGTCCGACGAACTTGATGCAATTGGGGCCCAGATCCAGGGCTACCTCGTGGACCTGGACAACTACGACGTGGTCTCGCAGCTGTTGAAGCTAAAACTATACGAGTCTGGCTGGCTAGACTGTGACACGGTCTAGCCAGCCAAGGAACTGGCCAGCCACCCCGTGAGCGTGCCAATGAATTTTGAAACCCTCTACAGCACTTTGAAAGAGAAGGCACAGCTGATGATTGCATCCTCCGTGAAGAAGGAGGTGGTAGAGCAGATCCGGGACTATCTCAACGAGACCATTTGAGGCCATCAAACAGGGCACCACCAAGCACCAACTGCAGCACCACCAAGCACCAGTACAACAATGTCTTGTATACAATTTACTGAAATAGTACTTCTTAATTGTATACAACTTACTGAAATAGTACTTCTTAATTGTATACAACTTACTGAAATAGTACTTCTTAATTGTATTAAACCATATGCTAATGTGCAGCCCTCAGTTTTTATTAGTACACCCTTTATCATTAGCAATTACACCTCCACTGGAAAAGCACATACAAGATTGACCTTAATCCCTTGATAGTTCGCTTGGTAAAAAATTTTATGTGATTCCGGATTTATGGGGATCAAAACATTTGAATGATCAGATGATGAAAAGATTATGATACCCTGGATTCTCCCTTTAATCCACCTGATAATTACACCGCTACCGAAGATATTATAACCAATTTATGCTCATCAAAATATTTAAAGAAAATTTTAGTTTTAATATACCCTGAGTTCCGAGAAGATTTTGATTTAATATACCCTGAGCTCCGAGAAAATTTTGATTTAATATACCCTGAGTTCCGAGAAAATTTTGATTTAATATACCCTGAGTTCCGCCTTCAATACTCATACACCTAATTAAATATTTCATTAAATAAATCACTGAATTACAATTTACTCTATTCAGTTACTGATGGTATTACTACTGTTAATGCTGTAAATACCGTTAGAATGACTCAAGAACAATTAAACCTCCAAAACGAGCGCGAAGCAAGACCGAGTCTCCGGGATAAGCTGACAACTTCTGAAGATATACCCATCGGTATTCGCTTGCACCAGGACGGTGTTTTGCGGAAGAGTGGTGATCCTAAGATGCATTTACATCATCACATTAGCAGCTATTTACATGATCACATTAGCAGCTTTCTGCTTCATTATGGGACGTCAAAAGGATGGAGCAAAATAATACCAGCTGACATAAAAGGCTTTGACAAGATCTCAACCGAAGAAAACGAGGCAATCAATTCAACAGAATCAATCAATTCAATAGAAATGATCAATTTGAAGCTACAAAATGTTGCTAATACTGTCAGATTCGATATAAGCTTTGACATCTCCTCGTGAATTTAATATGGCGACATGATAACACAAACTGTATAAAACTCAAAATGGTATATAATTATTGAGCGCCTCAAGATATAGATTACGCTCTTTATGTAAGAAATTTAAGGGATTAGAAATAAAATATAGTGATGGTGTTTTTATAAGAGAATCTTGTGCAGATTACACTGAATTCAAAAATACTTGTAATACTGATTTAGGTTCTTTGGACGAATAGGTGGACAATATCTGAGATGGTAATGTGGTCCTAAAATGTATATAGTCATTCAAATTCGGACGCTAATTAAACGAAAAAGTGTTCTGCAAAGGTGTGCCGAATTCTGTTTAGATCACTTGAAATTAATACTTGAGCAATCTAAGAATGCTCAGTATTCATATAAAATGTTAAAAAGGGCTTAATCAATAAAAACGTGATGTAATGTAGTTCGAGAAACATAAATACACTCTTCATCTCTTGAAGATTATAAAATAATGTGATTGCCATATGTACTTAAGAAATTAAATTATCCTTGCCTTTATACCTTTTGTATACATTCTTGACATGTTCCCAGACTAGCTCTCGTTATGTATGTCTTTCTCTTGTTTACAACTTACTGAACATAATTCTTATTGCTTGTATTAAACCATATGCTAATGCAGCCCTCAGTTTTATTAGCTACACACCCTTTAATATCATTGGCAATTACACCTCCACTGGAAATCTCGGGCTCAAATAATTGACTTTGATCCATTGATAGTTCGCTTGCTGAAAATCTTGATGTGATCCCGGATTAAAATAAAATGGAGAATCATAATTACCCCTCTACTGAAGATTATTATAACCCAACAATTTATGCCCATCAAATATTTAAATAACAACAGGATAAAGTTTTATTATTTCACCCTTATTCCGCCGTTAATACTTTTTCTTTTATAAAATTTAGAATGTACTTTTTTAGTTACTGATACTCGGAATACTGTTACTGTCAGTATTAATGACTCAATTTTCATCCATTATTAAAGTATTTATTAATTTATCTCCTGTATCTTTTCTTAAAATACACGGGGTAGAACGGGGGTTCCAAGAACACCATGCCCTTCACTTATGCCACACCCTCGGAGCTTGCTTGAACCCATATTGTGACTTTCTTGGTCTAAAAACAAGTGTCTCTCCAGCACTTCATTTAGATTTCCCATCTAGCACCCCATTAAGAACGCAGCGTCACATCCATTAGTGATACAACCAACTTTTGTTCCCTGCAATAGCCAATGCCATTCATAAACTCGTACCTAGTATATTCCTGATAGTGAGTTCCTTCTGGAAGTTTGCCAGCACCACAATGTTTGCGTTGTGCAAGCCACTATCCTTTAGTGCAAACACCAGTTTGACACCTATCGGCGTCCCAGCTCTTGGTAGTTGAATTAAATCAGAGTCCCACTCGTACCCATCTTCTTGTCACACGCCTCTTGCCAGAGAATCCTTCTTTGCATAGCTTCCTTAGAAGTCTTTGGTGCCCTCTCGTCATCCTCAGGTTGTGGCTGTAGAGTTCGAATCCAATCAACTTTCGACACATTGAATGATATCACTCCCCACATCCAAGTATAGACACCTCACCAGTTCTATTGGTGTACTCGATACCTTTCTCCTGAAAGATCGGTCATATTCCCTTTGACATGCCTCTGGAGGCAGACACTAAGCCCAGACCCCGGTCGTTGAAGTGGAGATTGTCAGCGGACGGAGACTTGAAAGAAGCTATCAAATCGATCGATGATACCTGATTCTTGGCCAGTGAGGGAGTCTTGGCCAAGTGAGGGATTCTTGGGTCATCATCAAGAATTCGGCCTCTCCGGATTTACCGTTGTGAACGCCAGGAAAACAATGGCCAAATTGTGAAATGCTTCGTGTCAGTCCTCCTGTTCGGGGTGGAGAGTGGGTCGTTTTATTTAAAGCGTCTGCCAAGATTCCAATTCCGTTTTGTCTTTGTGACTTTTGACTGATGAGGAGCTTTGACCACGGCGAAGCGATTTGACTTCGTGACGTCACTCTGCTGTATAGTCGGTTCTTGGACAGAGTGGCTTTCCACTCGGGTATGTCGTTAGTGATAAAATTAGATAATTTATTTTTTTTAAAAATTAAATTCATCTAATCGACTTTATTTTTCAACTAAGGAAATTTAGTTGGAATATTATATAAAGGAGTTATAAAATATATGAAGCTGATTAAGCTAAAAATTCTAGATTATTAATCATTATTAGTGGGTTTAGGATAAATTCTAATCTACCAAAAATAAAATCAGTTGAATATCTATCTTTTTTTATGAGAATCATTGGGCTTACCTTGTTCCTTAATTAATATCACTTCAACTTTTAGGTGCCATCCCACTTTGCGGGGGCATTAGATTTAGAAGATCCACATTGTTTTGGTGGATTTTTCTCGTTGATATTTTCTATTAAATATCCTGCTTTGATTGCTTTGTTTATCAATGCTATAAATCTTTCATCTTTTATTCTTTTTAATGAATTTATAAATTTATCTTTTGGTATTTTATGTATTATATTCTCGATATTATTTTCTATTCGTCATGTACAACCTTTAAAATTATTATATATATATTTTATAGTTGACTCTTAAGATTTACATGAGAAATATGCCCGGCGAAGCCGCCATTAGTATATCTATTATAGGCTGATGGTTCATAAGCTAGAAGTATTAATCTCATAACTTCTAAAACTAATATTCTTATGTTCTTTTGTAGCTATTTTAGCGTCAAGTACTTAAGAGAAGATGTATTCGTTGATGATCCCTAAAACATGGGGGATCATCCAAACTTATATAGATAAAAATGGCCCGGCCCGTGGCGAGGTGGGGGCATTTCCAGCCGGCGTTGGGGCACGATGGCGCCATAATTGGTCGGAGTGGAGTGTTTTACACGTTCGGGCCGCCTTAGGCGTCCCGATAAGTCCTGGTCTGGCTTATCTAGACCAATGGCGCCTTGAGGCGGGTATTTGTCCTGCATCTAAGAAAACCACGACGTTGCATTTGGGTAAAACCACGGCCCTGCATCGGATAAGATACAGCTGGTGCAATCTGAGTCTCGGAGATAGTCGGTCGGGATAGCGCCCGTCTCTCTCCAAGTGGGGATAACGATGGTTTCCCCTTGTAGCGTATGTCGCAGGTAAATTTGGTATCCATGGGTAGCGCGCTACCCATGGTGGATCTAACATGGTGGATCTAACAAATATGTAGAAAAATTAAATAATTTATCATCATTTCAGCAACTCTTCTCAAGACGTCATTTAAAGATGGAGACGCGGAGAGTTTCAAATATCTTCCGATTGCTGCCGAGTCCATGTTCAAGTATGCCACCGGTTTTTTGCAATCTTTTGGCGGCATATTCACCGAGTTCAGTAGATCCCAAGAGCCCATACTCTTCGCCATCGTAGCTTTGCAAAATGATCCTTCTTTCGAACTTGTATCCAGACCTTTTAGTTCTCCAAGTGCTCTTGCAATTTCAATCAAAGCTGCGGATCCAGAGTTGGGGTCTCCAGCGCCACCTTTGATCCAGGCATCTCCATGATTACCAATGATGATTACCTCATCTTTGTTTTCACCTTCAAATTCCCCATACACATTCCACAAGGGAGTGATATTTAACACCCGGTTGGAATAGAGGTTTTAAGTGACATTTGGATTTGGCCCAGTGTGATAATTGAATTTCTTGATTTGGCCCAGTGTGATAATCGAATTTCTTGATTTCGCCAACCCAATCTTTGGGGGCCCTATGGCCTTGGCCACTCAATTTCTATGGCCTTGGCCACTCAAATTCTTCAATATTGGTTCAACCTCTCGATACGAGATTGGGAGCGCGGGGACCTGCCCGATACTGGCATGTGGATCTTCCCTCTCGACGTCACCTTTCGAAGCATATCCAGGGGTGCTTGGGTCTCCAGGAGCAGCGCCAACACCTCCCAAAAACTGCACACTACCTCTTTGCACGGAGGACTCATGACGAGCAGGACCTTTGGGGTACTGTTCGTAGCCATATGCGGGAGTGCTTCCATTGTCGTCTCCTGGGTCAGTGTACAATAAAACTCCCATTAGTAGTAAATATCCCTATAAATTTATAGTTAGACAATTTATAACAACTTTATATTAAATAAAGATTTATTTCTAATAGCATATGATTTATCTAGTAATAAACAATGCAAAATGCTCGACTTCTTTGGCCAGCCGCCAATTGGCCAAACTTGTCTGAAAGCGGAACTTATGCTTGGAATATGCTCAACTGTTCTTCGTAGTTTTTGAAGCCATGTAAAGGGACCCCGGGAAATAGGAAGCTGAAATCATAGTCATCGCGACTAAGATACGGTTAGATGCATCCCTGAGTTTGTCATTTCTTTCGCTAAGCCGACGTACAAAACGGGAGGGTGATGCAGTATGTTGGATTAGACAATTCCTGTTATTTACTGCTGGCGCCTAAGTAAAGGAAAATCCCACACCTGAACAAACAGTATGCATAAAATGTGGTTAGAAGACCACACGGAAATTGATAATAAAATAATCCTGCATACCTTGAAAGCCTGGAAGCGGATTGGAAAGTCTCTTCATGGCGCTATTTTGTTCCAGAATGTCCAAACGCTTTGCTTAAAAGGTACAGCCTGGTTGGCGGACGGCGCGCCTGCATACAACACCGCTGGTCCAGTATTAGTCCTCGCGCATCTTTGCCTGCATGCACGAGTTGGGTCTCACGGCAAGTCAACATGACTAGCACCGATTACTTGGCGCGGACAAAAGCGGCCTGACGGTATATGAAGGACCTGCTCGATTCATACGAATTGAACTCGACCTTGTACATCTTTGTACGCGACAGTCAATTGGTGTCGCACATAGTATATGCGAAAGAAAGCGAGGGTCTTGTGTGCAGGTCCACGACCCCTAGAAGTGCTCCGTTGATATCCCATCTCCGGTTGTCCCGATTGCGGGCAACCCTTAGTACCGTACAGGATACGCACTTTTAGGTGTCCAGATTGCGAGAAGAGAGTGTTTGCAAACCGGAGCCGGCAGGAAGCCTGGATCGGGGATCGTGCCGTACATCCCTTCCATACAGGATTGCATATTCCCCGAGTATATAACAGGGAGGGATTCCCCTTCAAAAGCCCAGCGAGCCCCTTGGCACTTCCTGCTTAATGCATTCCATAAGGTGTTGAGGAGATTCTTCTGTGTATCCTCTACTCATGCTGTATTGGCAATAGACGTCTTGTTTCGTGACTGACTGGGCGGAGCACCGTGACTTGTTGCAAGAATCTGGCGAGCCTGCCTGCCTTGCCATGGAATCAGGGCTTTTGGACCATTTTGATCTTGGATTGCGTCGGAACTAGCCTTGAAAGGCCTTGAATTCAAAAAGAGGTGTTTTTCGATGAAGCCTCCAGATCAATTAAGAAATACACCATTCATGAACCCCTTAGAATGAGCTTAGCCAGAGCGGGGAATCTACTACATTTACAAGGATGGCGTACAAGTATGGCATTCTCGATTACCGCCATGTGCCGGAAACCCTTTTAAACAGAGACCGTTAAGTGGAAGTGATCTTCGAGTGGTGCTGTCGGATGCAGCATGACGGGGCAAAAGCGACCGGTGGTAATATCAACATTGCTGAGTCTTTTCTGTTGTATGAGCCATTTGAAGATGGATAATGTTGTTCATCAGAGAGGCTTCAGGACAGGGACTGTCCCAGGATCCAGCATAGATGCATTCGCTAGCGGACAGCAATGCCGAAACTGAGACCACGTCTTTGACCACAGTTGAGACTGATTGGTACCACGACTTGAGCCCCACAACAGAAGACAATCGGGACAAATATTTCCTTGCATGACCCTGGGACTTCCAGCAAGTGAAGTGAATGGTATCCGCCAATATGAAAGCTCGCTATCAACCGCAGAGGGTACAGTTATAAGGGTTGCAAGCACAAACCCGTGTTCCCATCCCATAAATTTGCCACTATTGACTTGCTGCAGTTCATAGCCCGTGCCATTCTTTCACAAGAGCTATCGAATCGGTTTTGAATGCTGTTGCTACGATGCAATGAGGAGGGATTGCATTATTTCCACCTGATACTCAGTGCGACGAGACCAGTATTGAGAATGGAAGCGAGGCTCATGGTCGGATTGGAACCAGCAGTAAGATCGGGCTCTTGATCCCGGGGGATTCCATGGGAATGACTAGAGTCTACGAAACTTGGGCCTCCAAAAAGTGCCTTAGGCACCAGAATTTCATGAAAGGAGGGTTCAAGAACGGCAGTGTGGTTGGCCGGGTTGACTAGCTTTCTTCTTGGGAGCTTTGCGAGCTACTAGCCAATCCGTCCAAGGTTCAGTCTCCATCAAGCACAAGTGCGGGCTTCACGGCGAGCAGCTTGAATACACAAGGACAAATTATCAAGGGGTTTTGGTCAAGTCCCCAGACGCGCGTCTTCGATCAGGACGTGTTGTGGCCCACGCTGGCCTCGCAGGCAATGTGCCCAGAAAGGGTTGGTTTTACAGAAACAGTGACTTACCGTTTGAGCTATAAGTATTCGTGCAACCACTGCAAGGGTAAGAATGCGTGGCGGTCAGGTCGGCATCGAGTCAACGTCCACCAGAGCCTCACTTGACCACCTACCGGCTGCACCCGTTTCCGCCGGGTATCCGGGCTAACAGGAATACACGCGTCTATACCCGCCACGCAATGCTGCCTAAAGCATTACCGATAAATAGGCTTCTGATCAACATAGGCCGATGGCTTCGTCTTGAAGCTTTTGGCAGTCAAGACTGCTGCCTTGGCCATGACTACTTCCTTGGCTCCATAATCATCGTGGCACTAAGGATCCAGCAAACACGTGGCACGCACGCGACTCGGCCCATCTAAGTGTCAGTGCTCGGCTTCTTTGGGGCCTCGTCGTCCTCGTCGCCAATCTGGAACGGGTCATTTTCGTGGTCCAGCAAAGCGACATCATTCGAGTCGTCAAAGAGCGCCTGCCGCTCGTGGCGGTCGTCGCCGGGCAGCTCCAAATCAAACGAGTGCTCGTCGTCGGTATCGGAGTAGTCCTCATTTGGGATAATGTCAAATTCAAAGTCGCCTCTCCTGCGGCGCGAGCTGGTGCGGTCACTCTGCCACCGCGCAAGATAGACAAACACAATGAACGCCATCGCAATGGCAAACACCAAGAAGTATCTCCACGAGTGGTCCGCGGACACCACCTCATGCACACCCTCATCGGGCTCGTCACCCTTGTTGTCCTGGTCTGTGCCTGGGGTGTGTGCAGGCGTGTGCCCAGACGTCAGGGTTGTTTGTCCAGACGTCAGAGCTGCTTGTCCAGACATCAGAGCAGTTTGTCCAGACCTCAGAGAAGTGTCGGCAGCGCTGGGGTCCGAGACTTGGTGCTCGGACGAGGACGCTGGCGTCGCAGAAGCAGATGGTTCAGTTGCTGCCCCAGAATTGGTGGCTGAGTTCGATCCAGACACCGAGTCGGCCGGAGCCTGCACCCCAAGTCTCTCCCGTCTCACCTTCACGTAGTCCGTGTCTAGGTCAAATTCTTCAGCCTTGGAAGCATCAATGCACTCGCCAAAGAACCGGAGCTGCCAATTGTCCAAGGTGATGGTGTTGGCGGGCCCGCTCTTCACCTGCAACGTCCAGTTGCCCGTGCCGGCTTCGCCCCAGTGTACCACCGACATGAAGGTCCAGTCCTTGAGCCCCGTGGCGGCAACATCCAACTGCCGGTACCACGCGAGTTTGCTGACTAGCCCCAGCGGCGACACGAGCCGCACGTCGAGCTTGCCACGGTTGAGCGACTGGATGTTGACGGTCACGGTCACGTGCTCCAAGCGCTCCAAGTTCATCACCTGGAGCTCCTGGGCAGAAACGGAGTAGGAGGACGAGATGGTTTCCGAGTCGGAGTTTTGCGGCGCCACCACCTGGTGGTCCACCGTCACCACGTCGCCGTAGTGCCAGGCCTGGGGCTTGACGTTCTGCCACAGCTGCGCCTTGGCCACCAACGCCTGTGCATCGATCTTGCCAAAGCCGTACTTGTGCAGGTACAATCTGCCCTGCGCGGTTTCCTGGTAGTCGCCGTCTTCTTGGTTGACGGGCACGGCGGCCTCCGCCAGCACGTACTGCACATCGCGCCAGGTCAAGTTGGGGTTTGCCTGGAGCACCAATGCGTACACGCCTGCCGCCAAGGGGGCTGCGGCAGATGTACCTCCGTGCACGGCCAGGCACTTCTTGTGAAAATCCGTGGTGTGGATGTGCTCGCCGGACCCGGAGCTGTAGGTGACCACCATCACGGCCGAGCACGTTTCTGCGTAGCTCGGGTGAAAGCCCTTGTGGTCGATGGCGCCCACGGTGATGGAGTAGATGGAGTTGGTGTAGCCATCGAAGTTGCACTGGTCATTGACGCGCCCGCCGTTGCCACTGGCAAACACGTAGACGGCGCCCTTCAGTTGGCGGCCTTCTTGCACTCCGCGCACCATGGCCTTTTTGACCAACGCGTCTGGCGCCGACACCGTCTTCCCGTTATCGGCGGGTCCCCACAGGCACAGGTAGATGTCGTTGTGCTCGAGGCCGTACACCATGGCCGCGGCCTCATCCTCCGACGAGATGGGGCCCGAGAGAATGCGGATGCCCGCCACCTGGGCCTCGTAGGCCACGCCAAGCCCACACACATTGTTGCGGACGGCCGCCACCTCGCCGGCACACCGCGTGCCGTGGTAGTCGTCAAACAAGAGCGGTTTGGGAAGCGCGCTGTTTTCGTTGAAGTCCCACGAGCCCTTGGCGTTGAAGTTGGCTGCCAAGTCCTCGGACTCGTAGTCGAGTCCATCGTCGATGATGGCCACCAGCACGCCTTTGCCGCGGATCCCATCGTACCACAATTGCTTGACGTTGACGTCATGCCCGGGGTACCGCAGGTTGATGAGATGCCACTGTTCGAGGAAGAGGGGGTCTTCGATCTGAAGCCGGTCCGATGCTTCCTTTTGGGCTTGCTGCAGGGAATCCACAATCTTGAGGCGTTTTTCGTGGAGCGGGCGGGGATCCAGGGGTTCCGGGTGTGGAAGGGGTTCTTGGAGCGAGAGAGGATCCAGACGCTTGCCTGGAGGGCGACGCCGTTGACCAGCATCCTGCACGTACACCGGAAGCCGTTTCTCTAGGCGCTTCTCCGGAAGCATATGGATGGAGCGCACGCCCGGGGCGTTGACCAAGGCGTCGTACTGGGCCTCGTGCCC
Source organism: Metschnikowia bowlesiae (assembly GCA_002370295.1). Taxonomy (NCBI): domain Eukaryota; kingdom Fungi; phylum Ascomycota; class Pichiomycetes; order Serinales; family Metschnikowiaceae; genus Metschnikowia; species Metschnikowia bowlesiae. The sequence goes on along the minus strand of NLAK01000059.1, from coordinate 61,019 downwards.
GTCGCGGGGCATGAGGTGCCCCGCATTGGAGCGGTAGTTTCCCAAGAAGCCGTACTCGCCATCCTTGGGCCTGGAAAAGACAAAGTGGTCGTCCACCGCGCGAGCCGCGTGCTCGAACCGGAACACGTGCTCATAGCTTTGGATGAAGTCATGTAGGAGCGTGGTGTTCTGCAGGGTGTCGATCTGCACGAGAAAGTATTGTCTATTGGCGTAGTCTTTTTTGGGGATTGCCGCGGCCACAGCCATGAAAAGGAATAGAAGTAGTTTCATCTGGTTAACTGGGCCGAATAGTAGGGGGAGACAGAATCAGATGAGCACGAGCAGTACTGGTGAAGCTAACCCGTCGATGTGACTGGTCAGAAAAGAGCAGCCTTGTAGCTTGGATATTGTTTAGGGCCACGTAAGCGGAGTGCACGTGAGCGTGAAAGCAAGAAGTTTTGGGTATGGAAGCTGCTACCAGGCGTTAACTGGCGAGTCGGTCTAGAAATGGGAAAGTGAAGCAATAAGTCGATGGATTAGCGGGAATTAGGTCAGTGAAAACGGGACCGGGACCGTGGGAGGACCGTGGGAGGACCGTGGGAGGACCGTGGGGGGACTGTGGGAGGACCGTGGAGGGACCGTGGAAAAGATCAGTAAAATGTGGATCGGTGACGAAGTGAGTGGCCTGAGGAGACGCGGACGAAAAAGCGAAAAAGACTAAATCGACCCAGCAAAACAGCCACCAAAATTCAGGGGCTCTATCACCAGCTAGAAACAAAGCGCCAGCACAAATCAGCCAAGGAGTCTCTGCGGAGCTCAGCAACGGCTATGGTAAAGCGTCTAGTCGGAGAAGCGCGTGGAATGAGGCAGGCAGGGGTGCCGGCGTGCGCGGAGAGGGGAGCCTGCAGACAACGCGGAGCAAGCAGAGAGCGGCTTGGAAAGGAAAGACCGAGGAGCAGAAGAGTGCTGCTGAGACGAACGCGTGGCTGGTGTAGCAGTGACGTTGTTTCTGAGCGGGAAAGAATCGAAAGAGCGAGCACTTGACGTGCACGCGCCTGCATAAACCCGGCGGTGATGCACCCCTCGAGGCGCGGAGGCCTGGGTCACGTGCCAGGTGTACAGGACACGGCCGCGGGAAGTGGGAGTTCCACTCAGCATGAACCGTCGGTATCGATACGCTTCCAGGAAGTGCTCTCACTGCCCCCTAAGAGTGTTGACCGAATTCTCAAGAATGCATGAATTGACAGGGCGAATGCCATGTTTAGCTTGCACGAGAAGGTTTCTGTGGGTCAGGGACTGGCGCAGATCATGATTACTATTGAGGGCAGTCTCATTGTACATCTCTGTCCACTTCTGTCCGCTTCTGTCCACTTCTGTCCGCTTCTGTCCATCTCTGTCCATCTTTGTCCACCTCTGTCCACCTCTGTCCGCCTCTGTCCACCTCTCTCTCTGCCCATATTCTTAATGGGAGGGCCTTCACTAACCCTTGAATGACAATAATCTTGTCGTCTTCTGGGATCTAAACACGTGATTGCGCGGGCCACGGCGGGATATCGCCCCGCTAACCATTATTATACTGCCCGGCTTCGCGGGCTCTGACCATTCATTATAGGAAGTGAGGTAGCTCCCAACTATCCGCTATTCTTTGACTTTTATAGGATGATGTTCTTTATGCTAATGTCCCCAAACCAATATCATCCTATTCCCTCCTCGATTACCCGTTTCACGTTTTTCTGCATGTCCTTTAACAACTCTAAAATCGTACAATACCTCATATTTTAGCTTTGCAATCATACATATTCTTGTCCACACCACAAGCATTGTGCATTAATGTCTTTCTGTTTGTACGATGACTTTATATATCTTCGGAGGCGGGCCGTTTATTTTCTTACTGTTATAAGTATCGCGGCCGGCCGGCCATGTTTTAATTTACCGTACCTATCAGATCATCGTCTTCATTTCCGTGCCGGGTGCAATTAAATCCAGCCTTGTTGAGAACGGTCAAAAAGGATTCGTTGATCATGCTATTCATTTATCCCGCCCTGCGGGCTTATGTCAAATAGTAGGAGGTATATTAATGTGAGCCTCATAAAAGTCTATACATCATTTAATTCTGTATACCCCCTGATTTATTCAAAAAGTGTCTCTAAAGGAAACCAACATCTTAAGGTGTTTCTACATCGAAGCAGGGAAATAGTATTCGTAGGATAGTCAGTGAGGGCCCCTCATGAATAATTATACCAGAATCAATCTTCAAGTCATGATGGAAACACACCCTCTCTAAAAATAGAATTGATGGGCGGGAACTTCCTGATACCGGCCATAAGGATATCACACGCTTTTTAAGAAGAATGCTTTAGGGGCATGTTGGAATATTTGGGATTACAAATCTATCAAGAACCTTCACAACTGAAGAAAAAGCTATCATCCTGAAAATAGCAATCCTTCGTTAGTTAGACATGCTGATGGTTACATTGTTCATTTTTATATTCTGAGATGGCCTGTTTTCTTTGTCAAGAAAAGGGACACATTTGTCCTCAATGTCCAAAGAGGAACAAAAAAACAGCCGATGTATCAACTACCCCGTATTCACCACGCGCCGTGGTCTTTGTATGGGACTCTGGCAGTGCAGTTCATGTCGTGAATCGACTTGATTTCTTTCAGACATTTGTTGAACAGAAATGCAATTTCGAGGTAGCCAACCACACTTGTATGGAATCCACGGGTTACGGCACAGTGTTGTTGCAAGTGGGACGCGATGAAGGGAAGTTCCTTTTAATGTATTTTGCCGGCGCAGCAGAAAATTGTCTTCACCAGAAGCTGCAACGAAGGAATCTCCGACCGGCTTGGTTAATGAAGACATTTATCCAGGCGGACGATCATTTATATTCTGTTCAGGGAAACTTTAACTTGCCTGCACACAAATATAACCGGGCCGATCTACAGTTGTCCTGTCCAAGGCAGCGTGCCTAAGGCAGCAAAGGTTTCATTGTAGTCTATTCCTTCAACTTGTGTATATCCTTTTGCAACGAATAGAGTAGCAAACTTAGTGGTTCCAAGTTCCGAAGAAATCATGGTAATAGCTTTGCAGCCGAAAGGATGTAGGTCATTAGGAGGAGTGCCATTGATTTTATTCCAGAGCTGGAGTGGTGTCCTGAAGTTCAAAATACCTTTAGGTGTTTGGTTTAGAACTAAGGCCGCCATACAAACTGCATCAGGCCAGAAAATTGGAGGAACAGCGCCCAGTAGAGGTAAAGTTCGGGCTTTGTCCTGGATCGTTCTATTTTGGCCTTCAGCCGTACCATTTTGGTAGGTACCATTTTGGTAGGTACCATTTTGGTAGATCAAAAAGTGTTGGTAAACTTATGCAGAATGCCTTTCCGAAAGAAGTATGTCATCAAAGTGTCATTAGCGAACTCCAGTCCGTTATCAGTCCTTATTCCAAGGTGATATGGTGGGTCTCCAGGTTGTGACAACAGTGATTATCCACAAAGCGCTGGATCACTTCGACAGCATCCGGCTTATAGCGTAAGGGGATCAATAAACCGCGAGTAACGATCGACAATCGTAAGAAAGAAACGCAGTTCGTCATACCCAGGTGGATTGTCAAAGGGACCACTGACATCAATATGTAAAATCTGTCGAGGTCCTGGAACACGAAAACCAGAGGTACTAGACTTCGGATAGCGATATGTCGGTATGGATAGAGCACAAGCATCACAATCTTGAGTATTAATATGAGACACTGAACGTGGCATCAGCCAAAGATTGCGAAGTGCGTTAAATGCCTGAACGCTAGGATGACCAAGTCTCTCATGCCACTCCCTCCATAGCCCAGGGAGAGGGAGAAGTCATATTTGCACTTGTCTATTGCGCTTGTCTATTGCCCTTGTCTATTGCCCTTGTCTATTGCAAATTGCACTCGTCTATCTCCGTGCGGCAAAGTGATGCGGCGTCTCGCGCGCGCAAGCGGCTGCACGCCTAAGTGCATGCTAAGTACACTCAACTCTCGCAGCACCTGAACCACCCCTCCCCATGAAGCGCCTCATTCTCTTGGCGCTTGTGGCCTTGGCCGTCGCCATGGACATGGACGATCTGTCCAGGGTCGAGTTCCACCCGGTCAACGCCGGATCCAAGGCCTTCCACTGGATTGCCACGCTTGCGACGCTCTTTATGGTTCCGTGCGTGGCGTCCGCTCTTGCATTTGCCCACGTTTACCACATGGCGTCGTTCTTGCACATTGCGTGCTTGTGCTACTCAGTGTTTGAGTCCCTCTTCCTTGATTTCCCCGATAATATCGACAACCACGAGAACAGAACGTCCAAGGGAACGCTGTGGTTTCTCACGTGGCTTCTCGCCGCCACGGTGTTCTTTGGCACGCTTTTAAACGGCTCCAACGTGCTCGTTAACCGCTGGAGACGCCAGCAGGGCTCCCTGCAGCCTTATTCCGCGGCCTCCAGTGCTGTGGGACGCGTCTACAAGACCTTGGCGTTTGCGGTGGCTCTTACCGGGTGGGTGCGCGTGAGCATGGCGCCGGTGGCGCTCTTTGGGTTTTGCTACGGGAAAGCCACGGGCCAGTGCATTGCCCACGGCATTATGGGGTCTTCATTCGTGCTCTATGGGTTTGTTTTGGCGTGGGTGTTGGTGGTGCCGTGGATGCGGTCACGTGGCTGCCCGCCGGCCCGGGGCCCGGCCCGCGACGGCGACGGGTCACGTGAGACGGATGCACGTGAGACGGATGCACGTGACCCGTCACGGGCGGTGTTCAGCCAGGAGTTCTACGACTCCTCTCTCATGTGCCTCTGGGGAATTGTCAATACCTTCACCGAGCACCGCTGGGGCCGCGAGGCCTGGTCGCATGGCGATTACCAGCACACTGCCATGGGCATCATATGGTGGTGTGGCGGCCTTTTGGGCATGTGGCTTCTGCGCCGCAGGGGCACGCGCAATGTTCTTCCTGCCGTGCTTCTCATCTACACTGGGTGGGCCATGTCGGAACACTCTCAGCATTTGGAGCTTTCCACCAAGGTGCATGCAATGTTCGGACTTACGCTCATGGCGGGCGGATTTACGCGCATTGTTGAGATATGCTTCGTTCTACGTGATGCCCCTGCGGACCTGCATGGAAAAATCCGGGTGTTTCAGCATCTTCCGCCCTTGTGCTTGGTTTTATCGGGCGTGATGTTCATGGCCGCCAATGAGGAACAGCTTGAGTTGGTGCACGGCTTGGGCGCTGACCACCTGTCTTATCTTATGGTGGTGATAGGGGCGGGTTTCATGATTTACTTGTGGATATTGGTGATGATTGCGCTTTTTTTGCGCTTGGTGGGCTATGACGAGGACGGGCCACTGAGGGCTTCAGGGTATGAGGATATGGCGGATGATGGGCTCACGGAGTTTGAGTTGGCTGATTTGAGCGATAGTGAGTCGTGAGGTCCTGCATCCAAGCAGGGCGAGCAGTCTTTCCATGCCCTGTACGGTTGCCGGTCGCGTCCAGAGTGGTTGCATGTGAAGATGGATCATCTTTGTACGCACGGCGCATGTAAACACTTTGACACCATGTCTTTGTACGCACGACGCACTAAGATATCCATCTTTGTAAGCACTTTCCACGAACCGGGCCACTGTGCCTGAACCACTGCTCCAGGGCTCGGCCTCGTTGGTTTGCAAATATCACTCTCAACACCCGTCCTCGATTCCCTCATGGATTCTTCTGCTAACCCCGTACAATTCAAAAAAAAGTCCCTCCCGGCACTAGCTTACGATGTCTCTCGCCTAGAACACTCCTTCAAGTCAGACAATATTCTACTAACAAGGTTCGTGAATTCTTGGTGCTCTTGTGCGTCTTTTCCGCCCTCCACATCCCTACTAACCCAAAGCTACGCCGTTTTACGCCACGCAAAGACCCTTGACCTTGATACAACAACGGCAATTCGCCTATTTTTGCTATATTTCCGCACTATAAGACATACGGCGTTTCCCAGGAGCACATGGCAAGCTTATAAAGAGGTAATTTGCCATTTGGACCGATGGATGGACGACATTCTCCACCAGAACAGTGACTCCGACTTTGTGCTGCAGATTGTTTAATTTTTCTGCTGAAAGATGTTTCTAAATACACTCAATAAACACTAGTTGGTCGTTCTGGGCCCTAAACGGCCGGCGGGGATAGTGAATAGTCACGTGACAGCTACCTACTCATCACGTGATTTCAAAGTAGACACGTGACCATGCCCGAACGTAGGTGTAACTGTGAGCGCCAGCCCTAGAATTAGACCATTGGGTTCTAGAGGGTACACAGGTGGAGGTTTTCGGAAGCGGTACATCTGAGAACGGTACATCTGAGAACGCCATTGGAACGGCGCACCAAAGCGGTGCTGACGAAAATCCGAGGGTGTGGGGCCGAATAATTTCACACTGGGTTCGCGCAACCGGTCATCCTCGGATAAGCGGAATCCGGCATGCTACGTGCCTTCTTCCCACCATTGTTCATCTGCCCCGACCAATTGGGAACCGCGTTGGAGGGCCATACATGCACCCTTGCCCCAAAGTTCCTATTCTTTATTTTCCGGGACGCAGGAGGGCTCTTGGTGGTGCAAACGCATGATGCGTCATACCGGGGTTACCCCGGATTTCCCACGCACTACCACCGTCGTCCCACGCCGGCCCGGACCGGCCAATGCGGAATTTTTTTGACTTTGCAACTCTCTCAGCGAGATAGCCACCCCATCCAGCCATGCTTTGTTCGGTCCCCCCAATCAGTGAGTCCGCCCGCTAGTAAATTTCGCCTGGAAGCACAAAGCACGGCTGGTGTGTGCAGTCCGCGCATCTTGCGGTGGCCTCGGGGGAAAGGAGCGTGATTCTGCAAGCAGCGACATTTGTGGGGCATATATAAAGGCGTTCTTTCCCGCCCTTCTTTTTCACACCAACCTTTCCTTCCCCCTCTCTAGCACTTGCTATCCTTTGCTGCCAATTCCCTTGCTATCGATATTTTGCTATCACCAATCCCTTGCTATCAATTGCTATCCTTGCTGAGAGCCAGCCATCAATCCTTTTTTCGCAACTAGTCTGGCCTGCTTCAACAACGCATTTGCTAACATTTCTGCTAGCTCCATACTGGCTGTATTTCCCGCCTGCTGATTCCTTCTTGGCGACGTTTATTCCGCCCTTACGCTCCCATCGCACTATATTTGCAGCTGTCTAGCCACCCATTATCCCATCATCTTTTGGCTGCTCCTGGCACCTCTCTTCCCCATTAGCATCCTTCACAATTAATCCAGTGAAGCACTTGACACTGTCATCCCACGCATCCACTCGAGCCGCTCGTTTTGCTCCCAACTATTCATTGACGCTAGCTTTATAAATGTCGTCCAACACAAAAAAAGGAGGCTCCATCACCGACTTGGTGGCGGGCGGGACTGCCGGGTTGTTTGAGGCGTTATGCTGCCATCCCTTGGATACAGTCAAGGTACGGATGCAACTATACAAAAAGTCTGGCCAGAAGCCGCCCGGGTTCGTCCGCACAGGCATCAATATCGTGCAAAAGGAAACGTTTTTGTCGCTCTACAAGGGCCTTGGGGCCGTGATCTTGGGAATCGTGCCCAAAATGGGGATCCGGTTCCAGTCGTATGAGTTCTACCGCTCGCTCTTGAAGGACGACAAGGGAAACATATCCACCAAAGCCACTTTTCTCGCCGGTGTCGGAGCAGGAACCACCGAAGCCGTGATGGTGGTCAACCCCATGGAGGTTGTGAAGATTCGCTTGCAGGCGCAGCACCACTCGATGGCCGACCCCTTAGATGTGCCCAAGTACAGAAACGCTCCCCATGCCGCATACCTTATTGTTAAAGAGGAAGGGTTCGGAACCTTATACAGAGGTGTTTCGTTGACTGCAGCCCGCCAGGCGTCTAACCAAGGTGTGAACTTTACGGTGTACTCCAAGTTGAAAGAGTACTTGCAAGAATACCATCAGATCGAAACCTTGCCGTCGTGGGAAACATCCTTGATCGGTCTCTTCTCCGGGGCCTTGGGGCCTTTATCCAACGCCCCTTTGGACACCATCAAAACACGATTGCAAAAGACTTCTTATGCGTCCAACGAGTCGGGATGGGTGAGAATCGCAAAGATCGGAAGGCAATTGATCCGGGAGGAAGGCATCAATGCCTTGTACAAAGGAATCACTCCTCGGATCATGCGCGTGGCACCGGGCCAGGCTGTGACCTTCACTGTATACGAGTACATGAAAGGGTTGTTGAATGGGAGCACAGCCGTTCCGGGGACAAATACAAAGCTCAAATAGACAGGCTTGCTGAAGTGTCTCAGAAGTGTGCCGCATGACAAAGCAGTAGGGTAAGTAGTCACGTGATGTGTATTATATGTTGTTCACGTGGGACACAATCACGTGGGGGTATCGATCACGTGCCGCGCACCGCGTGAACATCCCCTGGCGACCCGATTTCGCTTGCGCTATCAATTCGTACATCCTACCGCCCCAATCGCTTGCTTACTCCTCAACCACCCATAAATGTTTCCCAGAACCTTGAGGGCGTGTCTCAGGCGTGCACCGCCGAACCCGGGCCGATCCCGCTCGTTTAAATTGGCCACCCCTCTTTTCAGAACTCGCCAGGCACGTGAATTGAGCCCTGACGAGGTCCGCAGGCTCCAGAGCTTGCGCAGCAGGGGATCACGCCAATTTCCCTATCAGAATGAGCCATCAGCCGACCCCCAAGCTTACCGTGGCGAGGCAAGCCAATTTCGGACGGTGTTTGAGGTGCCACCAAACGACAACGGGATTATCACGGCCGAAGACGGAATCCACGAGATCCTCAAGGAGCCCACGCTCGTGGTGGAGCGGCAAATCGAGTTCATGAACGTGTTTCTCGGGTTCGAGCAGGCGAACAGGTACAAGATCATGAACCTGGTGGGGGAGCAGGTGGGCTATATGGAAGAGAAGGACTATGGGCTTCTCAAGGCCATTGGTCGGCAATTTTTCCGGCTCCATCGGCCGTTCGACATCGATGTGTTCAACAATCACGGCGAGGTAGTGATGACCATCAAGCGGCCCTTTTCCTTCATCAACTCGCACATCAAGGCGTATTTGCCTGGCGTCGACCCCAACGGGTTCCTCATGCACGAGATTTTGGGCGAGTCTGTTCAAAGCTGGCACCTCTGGCGCCGCCGCTATAACCTCTTCAAGCTTGAGGACGACGCCACCGAAGAGTACGAGCAGTTCGGCGAGATTGACTCCGGGTTCTTGGCTTTTGAATTTCCGGTGCGCAACAGAAGCGGCGACGTCATTGGATCCGTCGACAGAAACTGGGTGGGACTTGGCCGAGAGTTTTTCACCGATACCGGGGTGTACATTGTGAGAATGGACCCCGCGAGCTTTGAAGGATTGGGCGATTTGTACCCTCAAGTGGCCGGACCTTTAACTCTAGACCAGAGGGCCATTTTGCTTGCCAACGCCGTGAGTATTGACTTTGACTATTTCTCTCGGCACAGTCGCTCGGGAGGTGGCATGTTTGGCATTGGCGGTTTTGGAAGCTATGAATAGGCAGGTTGTCTCTGTGATTAATTTTTGACGAAACTCCATTAGACTTTCTGAGCCCAGAGCCGGCACCTCTTTTGGAGTCTGCACCAACTAATTCTGGCAGAGCCTGGTGAAATATACTCTGAAAAGCAAAGAGCGGGTCTTTCATTCTCAAGTACTCAGGCCCGTTACCCTTCAGATATCAGTCTTCTCGGGGCGCCCGGTTTAGCGCACATTAGTAGGAGATGGGACGCGTTTCTCGAACCATGGTTTGTCTCTTTGCCTCCTGGACCAAATCAATCCACTCTTGATCAGAGGCGCCTTCAGAAATGCCCTGCAAAAGCTTGAAGATGAGATTGGTGTAGTTGTGGCGGCGCCACTTATTGTCGCGTGCCCACATCTCCCTTTTCTGCAGCTCTTGCTGAACACCTTCCAGGTCTCCAATTTCTTGAGCTTGCTTCAACTTATCGTTGGTAATAGCGAGGAGAGAAAATCGGATCTCGCCCACGTACTTGTTGATTCGGCGCTCCAAGACCGCGGGAAGCACGCGGTAAAAGTCATCCGCATTCTCCAAGGTATCGTGGCGGATCGGGAACTCCTTTAAGCCATCCAACTCGTATATGGTGTTGTTGATATTCAAGTAGGTGACGAAGTGAAACAAGCCGTTGTCTCTTTCGTTGACTTCGGGCCGAGACCGGCTCCCGGACTCGAGGAGCTTGGGCGCCGAGAACAGGTTGTGCACTGCCCGCAATCTTTCGCTATTAGAAATGGTATCCCCGCAGGTTTCTGCGTCGAAGCCATTGACAAAAGCGTGGATGTTCAGAAGCTCCGAGCCCACCTTGACCTGGTCCAATTTGTTCAAAAGACTATTGAGGACCGCTTGTGTTGCACACGCATTCTGCACAGTTTGCCGAGCAAAGAAGATGCCCTTGTCCTGATAATTGCGGTCGAATTCTCCATCCAACGGCCCCTTGGATCTCCGGTCAATGGAGCCGTACTTGAAAAGGAAAATCACCGCATGCACGGGCGCCAATGCCCGTAAAGACTCCGCGTCCACCAGGTACACCTCATTGAGCTGGCAGTCCTCTACTCCCAAGTTTTGGATGAGCTCGGTAAACACTCCTGCATCCGACACGATTGTATTCCAACCAGACATTTCGGAATTGGCTTGGAGCAAGTGGTTCAGTGTGCAGTATCAGGCACACACAATTGAGTGACGAGGTATAAAAGCTGTGGAGTAGTCTTTGCCCACCACGCGAGTCACAAAGATTTTGATGTGGCAGGGCTTCAATTAAAGTATTTTCAGTGGCACTGGATTTGCGGCCACTAAAATCTTGAAATTTTGGTAGCGGCTTGAAAAAGGCACAAAGCTCGAGATCACAATCAACTGCAAACAGATTAACACAAATTGACGGAACAGAATGAGACTGACTTTAATGGCGTTCGATCTTTAGAGTGCAGCCAAGAAGAGCCAAGAATGAGGATCTTATTTTAAGGGATAGGCTAAAGATAACGTTATTGAATTGGGAAAAGAGCGGATCAAATAGTGGTAGTAGTTCAGGGGTACCATGGTGAGAGCGCACCGGTCACGGCGGATGCACCCGTGCACCAAAAAGCCTGTACATCGCACACCTATGCACCTCACACCCGTGCACCAAAAAGCCTGTACATCGCACACCCATGCACCTCACACCCGTGCACCTCGCACCCGTGCACCATCAGGGCTACACGTCGCACCCTAAACGACCTACTCCCAGCCACACCAACCCCGAAATGTCAGATGCAAGCAGTCAGCAGAGATTCATGGCGCTCACCAAAGATTTCACCCAAAACAGCCACGAGGTGTTGCCATCGTACTTGAGCCGGTACCAGCATTTGATGACGTTTGCGCTTGTCATTCTTTCGTTTGCCGCGGTGGCCCTGGCGCTCCTCAACAAAAACTCCAGTGCCGCCAAGTACTTTGCCAGTGCCGTGGTGGCGTCCTTTTCTATTGGCTTGAGCAGCGTGTATGCCTGTAACTTTTTTGGGGTGTACATATAGAGAGTTGAGAGGAGACTGGAGGGGCAGAGGAAGAGGGGCAGAGGAAGAGGGGCAGAGGAAGAGAGGCAGTGGAAGAGGGGCAGTGAAGAGTGAAAGAGGGGCAGTGAAGAGTGAAAGAGGGGCAGTGAAGAGTGAAAGAGAGAGGTAGCGGATAGAAAGAGAGGAGGGGGCAATACTAAATGCGTGCGTCATGAGAAAAGCGAGGACAGCATAAGAACCAAGAACAAAAACGAAGTTGGATGCAAGACAAAACGACATCTCTATGAGAAGCGAGCAGGATCAACATTTGGCCATGCGATGCAGCTTCGGCAATGGAATCTCCATCACCAGCATTGAATGAACAGTATAAGGTGAGAAGCTTGCAGCGACCGAGGCAAGTCAGCATTCGAGCACGAAGTAAGCTAAATTAGCTGATGGTGCAATGTTGATGGTGCAATGTTGATGGTGCAATGTTGATGGTGCAATGTTGATGGTGCAATGTTGATGGTGCAATGTGGGTAGGGCCATGCTGATGAACTATGCGAATGTGTTGCTATGCCCATGTATTTGCAAACATGATGTGCTCCTGCTGATGCTGCCGTGTGAATCTTCGGAGTAAGGTGATCAATCATGCTACACTTGAGGGAAAAACTGGACATCCTCATGCTCAAAGGCGTCGGCGCAGTCCAGTCGGCCCGTTCGTTCTTGATTCTGTGCTGTTCGTGGGTGGTAACCATGGGCCATGTGTGCACTTGATGTGGGCTTCAATCCATACATGAGACTCACGTTCTGAGCTGACAACCTTCACTGGGCCGCGAGCCAGTCTCACTTGCCCAGCTGCAGCACCATGGCCTAAAGAGCCGGGCCACACAGCGAACATCCCATGCAAAGGCTTTCTATGGAAGAGGCTGTCTATGCAAGAGGCTGTCTATGCCAAAGGCTGTCTATGCCAAAGGCTGTCTATGCCAAAGGCTGTCTATGCCAAAGGCTGTCTATGCCAAAGGCTGTCTATGCAAAAGGCCGCTAAGCTGAAGCACTCAAGTGCTCCCTTTACAACGCAAGCAAGGTTGGTGACTATGATCTTATTCATTCGGCCAATTGCGGGGGCCAACCATTTGTGTTTTCCTCCTTTCGGCCCGACCCTCCAGCAACCAACTTATTGCCTTTCCGCACAAGCCGACGAAAACATACACTTGCTGAAGCCGGTGTGGAGTGGTCATTCCCTTTGTCAGTGGTTGTTTTGTCAGTGGTTGTTTTGTCAGTGCTTGTTTTGTCAGTGGTTGTTTTGTCAGTGGTTGTTTTGTCAGTGGTTGTTTTGTCAGTGGCTGAATTGTCAGTGGTTGTTTTGTCAGTGGTTTGTCTCTGTCAGTAACTTGTCTCGTCTTAATGGCTGCCTTCGTTGTCAACCACTGTCTTAGTTAACAGTGTCTAGTCCTAGTAGATGTCTAGTCCTAGCCAGAGTCTCGTCAGACTATGTCACCATTCCATCCAACAGATCCTAATCATCCCACCACATGTCGCTCCTGCATATAGCGCGGGCCACCGCATCATTCACATCCACTCCTCCATCTCTCGCCTCCTCGCCTCCTCTCCAATGCACCGGCTCACCGACCTTCTTCTCATCCTCACATTGGCCCTAGCATCGCTTGGTGCCGGCTTCTATTCAGACGACCCCCACATCTACCTGCTCACTCCCAGAAACTTCGACAAGGTGGTGTACAACACCAACTACACCACCATTGTAGAGTTCTATGCGCCATGGTGTGGCTACTGCAAGCAGCTCAAGCCCGTGTTCCAGAAGTTGGGCCGCTTTATGCAGGGCAACGCCAAGTACGCCGTGAACGTGGCGGCCGTGGACTGTGACCAGGATGTCAATAAGCCTTTGTGCAGCCAGCACCGCGTGCTGCACTTCCCCACGTTGAAGGTGTTCCGGCCGCCCAAGTTCCAGCGTGGCAAGGTCTCCACCAACAAGCACGTACCGGAGGTGTATAATGGGCAGCGGGACTTGACCCCCATGGTGGAGTACCTCAACACGCGCATGAAGAACTATGTCAAGAAATTCCACAGTTTCTCCGACTCCTTGGGCGAATGGCTCAATGTGGACGACGGCACGCAAAAGGCTGTGATTGTGTCGAACTCCAAGACCATCTCGCCCCTCGCCAGGTCGCTTGCCATCGACTTCCTCGAATCCTTGAGCCTTGCGAGTGTTTCTCTCAAGGAGAATAACTCCTCCTTTGAGTATGAGGGCATTGCATATGACGCCCCAGTCTCCGACTCCGACCAGCTCCCGGTGTTGCTCGCCTATGACAAAGAGAACAGGAAATTTGTCAGGTATAATGGTAACATCAACAGCATGTCAAAATTGCAAAAGTTCTTGATGAAGACGTTGAACATTGTGCCTTCCGAGGGGCACTTGTCCAAGCGCGACAAGTCCTTGAAAAAGTACAGAGGCGTTTCACTGAAGGACGAGTTGTGAGCGATGTGGGCTGTCTCTGGAAATTAGGTTTGGACGTATCAGCGGTGCGTACCCGTAGTCTTTGGAACATAAAGGTTTTCTCAGTGTATCATTGTAGTAGTTTCGGGATCTTCTGTATCTTCTGTATCTTCTGTATCTTCTGTATCTTCTGTATCTTCTGTATCTTCTGTATCCATTCATGTGTCGCCTTCGCGATTGTCTCTCGGCCTTCCTCTTGATAAGTCACCACCCTGCCCAGTAGTGGCCTGCTACTTTCCAAACCCCTCCATCATGGCCAAAAGATCATCAACAGACTCTTTGGGTACCTCCTTGGGCGTCTTTTCTGCTGGCAAGTCCAACGCCTGGATCCAGTTGGTGACCTTGTCAATCATGAGCTTCGAGTTCGGCACAAAGTGGCCGCCTGGGTGCTTCAACAAATCGGAGTTCTCCTTGCTGATGTCGTAGAAGCTGTAAGCGCGATCATCGCTCACCACGGTATCTAATTCACCAATCACATGTAAGAGTCGGGCCTGCGTGGACCGGCCGTTATCTTTGGTGTAGAAACGGTCATACTCTGGCATCTTGCGCGTGTCCACCTTGAATCCCGAATAGAGAATGGCAAACTTGAGAGGAATGGAGAAAATCTCTTGAAACTGGTCAACCAAGACACTAGCTAATCCTGCGCCTTGAGAGAAGCCTATGATGCCCACTATAGGTTCGTCTTCCGCCTCAGAACCTTCCAGCTTCTTCACTGAATTTCTTCCGTGTTCGTTCTTCCCAGGAGCCACGCCTCCTTCATTTGCCTTCTGATCCTCGGCAGACCCCACTATAATCTTTCCTTCGTCAATGTACTTGCGAATGGTGTCGATGGCGTCATCGATCTTGTAGCAGTCATTATGATCCCTGTGCCACCAGGAACGAAAGTTTGTGGGTTCTTCGGAACCCTGCGTGTCTTCGACGGCCAGGCCATACTTCGAGAGGGCATCAGACGAAGGGAGCTGGGCGGGGGTCAAGCTAAAGGGGCCGTTCAAATACACAGCGCGATATCCCAAGGACGCAAGCCTTTTGCGCAACGCCGATGTCTTGGCATAAAAGACTGCAGAGCTCTGTGTGTATCCGTGCAAGAAGAGGATTCTGCCTTTTGTTGGAGGAGGAGCCATAAAGAAGGTAGGGATCACGTGCGACCCCCTTGGGCGTAAGACATGCACATCACGTGGCTTGTGTAGTCGTGCATCACCAGTTTCCACTGCTGCAAAATTGTAGATATGCACGAGAAGCTGCAAAAAGAACAACTGATAGTTGCTTCGGGCAAAAGGAAGCAACGGGGACCAATCGAGCCATAGCGGGACTGCCGTATTGTTTGTTGAGTGTTATGGAGTTGTTGCAAGGGGCCACTTGCCTATTGGAATGCTCAGGCCACATCGGTGCATGCTGGCTTTATACAGGAGGGACGAAGTCACTCGTACAAAGCGACGTATCAGAGTTTCCCATAAATTTTTGGATGTGGCTGTAGCAGGCGGATTCGCTCTTGTTTATACTAGTTGGCTGTGTCACATAGTGGTGTCGCTGTTGTGCGTATTTACGTGCGTCTGCATGTCAGAAGATACGTGCAACAACGAAGTACGTGGTCTGCGTACCCATTTCAGAATACCGCACTGTACACGCAAATTGGTACTTCTAGCCGGACCATAGCTAAATTGTCAGACTACGTCTTGGTTCAATGTGGGCCCTGCCTCAGTGCGGCACCTGCAGGCCATTTGATCTGATAGTTTCTTTGTATATCAATGTCGCCATCGGTGAAGGTCGCGAGACTTGAGTGGCTCTCCGACTAATTTCGGGGTACTCTCGGCAATCGGGGAGTTGCTGTATGTAGGTTAAGAGTCGCCGGCCCATGCAAGAGACCAACCAGCGCCGGGATGCACACACCTGCAGTGGCTGCAGAAACCAACATCAGTAACCTCCCAAGAACACCCGTCGCTTAAAAGGAGGGACGAATCAAGGGTATTCAAGAAGGCCGAAAAAGAATTTTTGGAGCTGGCATGATTTGGGGGTAGGATGCGGGAGGCGAGAATTTAGATATTGGAAGCCGGACGTTGGAAGTTTCACATGATGTTTTAGTTGCAGCTTCAGCCAAGTCTCGGTACTCTTCTCAGTATTTGTTTCAGCTGAGGTTTCAGGGTGATTGACGCCATAATGCAGTTCCTTTTGTGCATGGCTGCAGCTCCCGTGAGTACACACGAGAGCAGACGGGATACAAAAGGGCCGTCGCCCACGTTGCTTGCCAATATTTTCTCCACGAGTTGAGCAACGCCTCCCGTGGCCTCCAATTCCCCAGATTCTGAAGAGGCTGCACTACCACCTGACGAGAATGTGCTCTCAACCGCAAGCCGCAGCCCTGAGCACAACTTCATCTTGGACAGCGCATCCAGTTCGTACAAACATGTGAAAGACGAGAGGCACATTTCTCCTATTCCACACAGCGATAGACGTCATGGTTCGATTATTTCTTCAGTGTGTGGCTTTCCACGCTTCAGGGCACTCTCATATGGAATTGCAGTAAGTTCATGACGACATCTCCTGGACTCTTGGACACCATTTTGGTGGGCATTGAGCTTGGCCAAACTGCCTTTTGATCAGATACGAAACCTAATTTACAGCCCTTTGCCAATCAACTACCAAATCTAGAGCCCCCCCCCAGTTAGACTTATGAGGATGAAACCCACCATGGCTTGCATAGACTCCTCTGAAATTAGATGGGAATATGCTGGTGTATCGTTTGAGCCGGACGTTCGGGGTCAGGACTGGGGAAGTCCCACCATGCGGCCATTACCCAGGTGAAGTTCAAATTCCAGGGCATTGGCACACATTACATTACGTGCAGATTAAAGAGCAATTGGGAAACACGCTTGAGGATCAAAGGCATATTTCGATGGCCGGAAGCAAAATTGGCTGCAAAAAACTTCTTCCCCTCAACGGAATGGATGAGAGTCTGGTGTGACGAGAGGCTCAGAATGTTCCGTGTGGTGGATTCCTGGAGCATATGGCACACACAAATATGAGAACCATTAGAATCAAATTGCACATGTTCGTTTAGGAAGGGGTTCAGTGTCATTCTTGCTTCCCGAGTACTCTTCTCCAGAAAAAGTACCTCCACCTAACGTCTTCAATCTTTTATATCCTTGGGCATACAAAGTCGACCATCACGAAAGAGGGTCCTCAAAGGTTGGTTTGGCCATGAGAGCCAACATGTAAGCATGCTTCTTGATCTACTCAGCAAGGACTTCTTACCATGACAGACGGCATAGACAAGAAGTTTCTAGGGTGGCAATATGGAGCACATTGAAGTGTTTTGGGGGCATCTTGCAATGCTAACAGTTTTTGCAGCTAGTCTACTAAGAGGTTGGCTGGTTTGTTGGCTCTGGCAACTAGCCTAGTGGAGTAGGTCAGGTGACGCGGCCGTGTGGCTAAACGGCACATCCTGCACATGGACACACCTCCACAAAAGCCCCTTCCGCACACTTGCTCGCCTACCTCATATCACACCATCTCATCATGACCTTCAACAAACTCCCATTGGAGCCCTTGTTTGCCAAAATCGACGAATTACAGCCCAAGTTCATCCAGAGGCTTGCAGATGCTATCGCAATTCCCTCTGTGAGCTCCGACGAGTCGCTCAGACCCCGCGTCAACGACATGGCCAGCTTTTTGGTGTCGGAGTTGACCAACTTGGGGTTTTCTGATATCCAATTGAAGGACTTGGGCACACAGCCACCTCCTGTGGCTGATGCAAACTTGCAGTTGCCTCCTGTGGTGTTGGCCCGCTACGGCTCGGACCCGGCCAAGAAAACTGTGTTGGTCTATGGTCACTACGATGTGCAGCCTGCCTTGAAGGAGGACGGCTGGAACACCGAGCCCTTCAAGCTACACCACGATACTGCTACTGGTATCTTGTATGGGCGTGGCTCTACTGACGATAAGGGACCTGTGTTGGGCTGGTTGAATGTGATCGAGGCCCATCGCAGCTTGGGCTGGGACTTGCCAGTGAACTTGGTGTGCTGCTTCGAGGGAATGGAGGAGTCCGGATCGCTCGGGTTGGACTCTTTGATCGCGCAGGAGGCCAAGAATTACTTCAAGACCGTGGACACCGTGTGCATCTCTGACAACTACTGGCTAGGCACATCTAAGCCCGTCTTGACGTACGGCTTGAGAGGCTGCAACTACTACCAGGTTGCTATAAAGGGCCCCGGCGCAGACTTGCACTCGGGCATTTTTGGTGGCGTGGTGGCAGAGCCCATGACGGATTTGGTGCAGGTGTTGTCGCGATTGGTCAGCGGGGATGGCGAGATCTTGATCCCAGGCGTCAAAGACATGGTTGCGCCATTGACGGAAAAGGAAGATGCATTATATGATGACATTGACTTCTCTGTGGAAGAGTTGCATGCGGCCACAGGATCGCAAACCGGCATCTACAACAACAAAAAGGACATCTTAAAGCACAGGTGGAGGTACCCCTCTTTGTCGATTCACGGCATTGAAGGCGCGTTCTCGGGCGCCGGCGCGAAAACTGTGATACCAGCCAAGGTGGTGGGCAAGTTCTCCATCCGCACAGTGCCCGACTTTGACAGCAAGAAATTGGACGAATTGGTGTTCGCCCACGTCAAGCAGGTGTTCGGAGAGCTCAAGTCCAAGAACCAAGTGTCAGTGGAATTGATTCACGACGGTGACTACTGGGTGTCGGACCCTTTCAACGAGTCTTTCACGGCGGCGTCGCACGCCACGGAGCATGTGTGGAACGTCAAGCCAGATTTCACCAGAGAGGGCGGGTCGATTCCCATCACCTTGACTTTCGAGAAGGAGTTGGGCACTCAGGTGTTGTTGTTGCCCATGGGAAGAGGCGATGATGGTGCCCACTCCATCAACGAGAAGTTGAACGTTTCCAACTACATCAATGGCTGCAAGACCTTGGGTGGATACTTGCACTACTATGGAAAGCCTCCCGCCTAGCTGTGAAGGCCGAGGAGGTGCTCAAGATAGAGGGCCAGGCATTTGTTATGCTGCGCCACGAAAAGAGTATTGGGATGGATTGATTGCAATTAAAGTGGCCCGAGACTGTCAGAACTGAAGTCGAATTCAACCCTTTGCCTTTTCGGGGTATCTCACCTCATTACGTCTGATCACCAGGTCCTGAGTGGAGTTGAGGTCGGAGGAGGTATGCTAACCAAGTGGAATCCCATTCTAAGCAGGCTTCGGTTGGACTTTGTGGCTCGGGCACAAATTGATTGGCCTTTGATTCCATTCAATCGAGTGAGCTTGTGTCTAATGGTTTCGTGGATTTCTCCAAGATGAATGTCAGGTGCTATTATCTCCTATTTTGCCTGAGGCCACCACGTGCCTAGAGTATTGACATGATGCTGATGGCTCATTGTGGAAAAAACCACGCCTATCGATTGATGTTCAAAAACTCAGGTTGCCACGGCGCTTTCCGATCGCTTCAAGAGGGGCGGGTCCTCGTTGGCGTCATTGATTCCAGAAGTGGTGTGCATGTTGGAGGGATGAAAATGCAACCCTCGGTTTCCGCGTCAACCTAGGCATTTCCGCTTGCCCATAAGTTTGCAGGGATTGCATCTCCGGCTGCCCTCAATGCTATCAGCACGCAATCCGTGAAGTCCGTGGGAATATGTGTGCCAGGATCTACGACTAGGAGTTGATGATTGCTGAAGTATCTTCGTGTTTTAATATCCCCTTGATTCAGGAACCCCCTACAATTTATAAGTACTAGAGGTTGCGAAATCATGGAACATTACCGCTTTTAGTACTGGGTAATGAAGGGGCCTCCCAGATTACAGTTAAGAGATCCAGAAAGGTCTTGAATAGAGAGAGAAGCATAGAATGTAAGAACCTCTTCCAAACCCGCCGCAAAAACCTTTGATAGAATGTGGTCATGTGACCGCGGGGGTTCAGGACAACGCAATTGCCATTATGTTGCACCTCCCGCTGATTATATGCAGGACCCCGATGTATAAAAGGAGCAGGCCGCCGCAGTTCGAAAAGCAGCCAAAAATTTAGGGCGGTGATGCATCCCAGGTTTTGAAAGCTAATTCCACACCGCAAGAGATGCTCTGGTGAAATCGAGTGTTGTTCATTTGAATATGGCACCTAGTGCAGAGGTTACAGTCCTATCAGCTGTATTAGGTCAATACGTGGAACTACATCGTATGTAGTGAATTTGATGAATAAAAAATGATGAGTTAGATCCAAAGGAATCATAGCAAGCGGCTTGTTTTTCCGCTGGCAAAAAGGTGAACCTGGACTAGAATTAGGTGGAAGAAGCAGAAACTGTGAAAGGAGTACAGTCTAAAATGAAGGAATCTCTGTGACAGGATTGCATCTGAAATTACTTAGTAGCAGGTATAGAATGACCGGGTCATGGTCCAAATGGTGAGCGCCAGCAAGAGTATACCTTGACAATATGATCATAACGGAAAAAGATGTATATGACATAATAATGCTGCTCCTTTGACAATGGCTATTTGTCAAATATTGGAAAGTGAGGAACATGGATGATAAAGATTACAGAAAACATGCAGGAGCCTGTCAGACCCACCATTGGTAGTGTGCTATCCATGGATAAACAAGCGAGCTTTAAGAAATCAAATCTCAAAGAATACAAATCAGTACTGCTGCAGATTTGCCTCTTTTATGAATCATCAAAAAATGGATATTTTGAGACAGAATTTTGGATGATATAAGTGTTTTGCCTCAGATTGATGGACATATTTTCGTGCGGGACAGGAGAAACCGGTAAAAAGTATGGAGAGGCCAATTTCGACCGCCTGACCTGGACCAGACCGCCAGCGGCAACATGTCTGATGCAATGTGGTCTTCAACATCGGGCCCATCTAAAAGTAGGTCTTCGGGACCTTGGACCGTGGACCTTGGACCTTGGCCTTCTGGGAGTGACGCGGCCGTAACCACTCGCCCGTCGCCGTCAAAAAGTGTCGCCCGTCACAGAAATGAGAGTTTGAGAATAACATCATGAATCTTCTGACAACTTCCCGAGGGGAGCTCTCGCTGCAAGACATTGCATGACCGTGTCACTGGTGAGAGCACGTACCGGCTCTACACACCAAATTCCTTGTATTATTGCTGAAGCTCTGAGGATGGATGACTGGCACTTGTGGAAAGAGGCTTGCGAGGCTGAAATGCAAGCACGAGAGAGAGACTTCCTCACCCGTTCTCTGTCCCTCAGGAGTTAAACCAACGGTCGTTGGGGTTTTGCGATCAAAGATGGTGGCAAATACAAAGCACGAGTTGTGGCAAAGGCTCCAATCAAGTTAATGGTTAGACTACGGTGATTGCTTTTCTCCAGTCTTATCTCTTGAAGCCTAAGGATCGTGCCACTAACCAAATATGATGATCATCAAATGGACGTGAGAACGGCCTTTCTAAACGGAAAGCTCGTTGAGGACACTTATATGAATGAATACCTGGTTTTCCTTGAAACCTAAAAATGGTCCAAAGGGAAAATATGTCTTGAAACTCAACAAGTATCTATACGGTTTGAAGCAAGCTCCTTTCGTGTGGAACAAAGTGGTGAATGAAACCATTGGAAAATCGGGGTTCGACCGAACTAAAAATGAAGCATGCATTTACTACAAAAGGAATAAATCCTCGATGGTTTTCATGGCACGTTATGTTGATGATGTACTTGTGCTTGGGAGCAAAATTGAGCATGTGTCTCGAAGTAAGGAAAGTTGAGCAGAAAATGAAGGATTTAGGAGAAGCCAAGAAATTTCCAGGTGGAAACATCGAAGTGGGATGTCTTGATAGACTCAGGGCAATGTAACTTATACCAAAGCGGACAGTATTTGCTGGGAAGAGCAATTATCCAATGACAGGCCTGTATTCGTGGTTATCACAAGGTTCCTCAAACCCGGCCTTGCCAGTTTCACCTACAGTAGATGATCTCCCTTTTTGAGCATCATCAACGGGTGCACCTCCTCAAAAAATGGCAAAAAAATCAAACCGGCATTTTGACTTGCTTTGAGTCATAACTGAGATGGAGTTGACTTGAGATAACAAGGAGCCTCCCTTGCTGCTTTGAAGAGTTTCATCCTTGAATCTTTGACATGTCTTGATAGACTCAAGACAATGCCGAAGAATGGAACTCATGTCAAAGCGAGCATTTGCTACGATAAACCGTTTCCAACGAGTCTCATCACAAGGCTGCTCGTCTTCATCTTTGGTGCTGCTCTTAGGATCAGCCAGGCCATTGCCTCGATCCGAATCTTAGTGATTCAATAAGAGCTTTCGATGCGATCTTGAAGATACACTGTTGTAACCATATCCCACTTTGATCGAATCGCTTCGCTTCTCCTAATCCTTCATTTCAAACGCCCTGTTATTCCTTAGTTCTAGACACATGCCCAATTTTGTCCCCAAGCACAGGTGTTTAACATAGAGTGCGTGAGTACCATCGAGGATTGATTCCTGTGAATGCATGATTCACTTTCGCCCGCATGAAACCCATTCTTCCCAAAGTTTCATTTGACACTTGGTTCCCAACGAGTAGAGCTCTGGAGAATTGTTGAGTTTCAGAAAGCAGTTCGAAAAGCTGTTACACCTACACAGAATGATCTCCCTATGCATCATTACGAATGCTTCTCCTGCAAGCGCTTGACTTGGTCAAAAAGCAGCAACATGTCGGATTTGATGTCAATCAGCTTGACACCAAGTATCAGACTAACGAAGCTGGGCCTACCATAAAATATAAAGCCGCATTACGGAGTCCTCAAAAAGCCATACTCAGTGAAGTAGTTGTTAAACTGGTATTCAGGATTTAACACATGCTCCATAAATGAACCGTGCGTTTATATCAGACAAACTGCAGACTCGTTGGTACTGACGCTCTATGTTGATGATACTCTAGTCTTCGGAAGAAACATACAAGAAGTGTCAAAGACGAAGGGAACGCTGAGCGGGCGCTTCGAAATGAAGGATTGGGAGAAACTGAGAAATTTCTTGGTATTAACCTCAATGTGGGAAATGGTTCTACTTGACTACATTTACATGATTACATTGCTAGCTTTCTGCTGCACTGTGGGATGTCAAAGGATGGAGCAAAACAGTACCAGCTGACATAAAAGGATTTGACAAGATCTCATCCGAAGAAGAGGAAGAGTCAGTTGATTCAACAGAATTTAGATCAATCGTTGGCAAGCTACAATACGCTGCTCATACTGTTAGATTCGATAGAAGCTATGTGGTACTGAAACTTGCCAGAATTCAAAAGTCATTCCCTACAGAGCTCCTCGTCTCCCTCTTTGTTCCAGAATTAATGCTTGACGATATTCCACCTTTAATTCCTTACATCCTCGTTGGTGCAGCATCAATGGCTCTAAGTACCCGCAGGACCGGGCCTTCACATTCTTACATTCTTTTTGAATACCGCACTCGGTCTCACTTATCCCCAAACCTATCTAACATTAATTACCAGAGAGCCTCTCAATTGCACCTTTTCGACTCTCCGCTAATTCAATTTGACTTCTACTAATGGTGCTGCTTGTTGGACTCCCATGGGCAGTGTGCTACCCACAGGTGCTAAATTGTCTGCCATGCACGGCTAGTGCGGTACGCCGAACCTTGACTCTATAGTCGGTCCGAACGCTCTGCTTCCCTTCCCCGAGGTCTAGGCCGATGAGCCCTTCTTTTGAAGAGGTATTGCGCTACCCATGCATACCAAATTTACCTGCGACGTACGCTACAAGGAGAAACCATCGTTACCCACACCTGGAGAGAGACATGTCCAATCCCGACCGGCTATCTCCGAGACTCAGATGAGATGGCACCAGCTGCATCTTATCCGATGCAGCGCCGTGGTTTTACCCAAATGCAACGTCGTGTTTTTCTTAGATGCAGGACAAATACCCACATCAAGGCGCCATTGGCCTAGATAAGCCATCCCAGGACTTATCGGGACGCCTAAGGCGGCCCGAACGTGTATAACACTCCACTGCGACCAAGTATGGCGCCATAGTGCTCCCACACCGGCTGGAAATGGCGCAATCAGGCCCCCACCTCGCCATGAGGTGCCCGACGCCTCATGCGGACCAGGCCAGTTTTATCTATATAAGTTTGGATGATCCTCCTTGTTTTAGGGATCATCAACAAATCCGCCTTCTCTTAAGTACTTGACTTTAAAACAACTATAAACGAACATAACAGTATATGTAATTAATGTTATTTTGAGGATTATAAATCAAAATTTATAAATGATCAAAAGATTAACTGAAAAGTAATCAATCATAATCATGAAAATGATAAAAAATAAAAACAAGTGGAATGAAGCATCTGAGCAACTTGTAAAATAACCAACAGGGATAGTAGATATACAGTACGGTCTAGGACTGTACATGCGCCTCATATCACAGCACTCCCTCTGAAGTTAAACTTCCGAAACCATTAAGCTCCTGAAATGCCTGAGCGCTAGGATGACCAAGTCTCTCATGCCACTCCCTCGATTCCAGAAGGGAGTCCTTAAGCGTGGAGGATGATATGGCAGAGACAGATGAAGTGGTCAAATCAAGATAATGATAAATCCAAAGTTGTTGGTTCTTGTAGAGGGACGGAATGACAACCGGGGTAGAAGCAGCGGACTTGGAAGGATAAAATTTCACATATGGGATGCTTTGAGCAGAAGTCAGGGAACAAAAGCGAATGGAGAGTGAAGAAATATCAAGAGCTGCGAGCACATTTGTGCGGACTTGAGGAACGAAGTACACCCGTGTTAACGTCAAAGAATGATTCGGAGTAAAACGTAAGTGCAATTGACCGTGACCTTGAGAGATCATAGAGGTGCCATTGGCCACCTCAAAACCTGTGGTATCGGAGACGAAGTCAGAGTGTAAAGACTTGTCATTAACGAGATGTACAGCGGATCCAGAGTCTAAAAGAAACCTACACCGAGAACAATCAGAAGAATATAATTCAGAGGAGCGAGGAACGTCATTAGCGGTGAAGAACACACTATTCACAACCGGATTGGAGTTCTCCAGTGAGCCAGCCAGTGACAGTGGCTTCTGATTGGATTTTTGGTGAGGTGAGGATTGTTGAGAACCTTTCCGAGAACCTTTCTGATTGCCAAATTTCCCGTTTCCTTTCGTAAAATGACCACGGTGAGCAAGTCTATCCCTAGCAACAACTTTCGTGAATAGGCCGGCTAAATTGTCTTTAGTGACAACATACTCAAGCGCAACCTAATTGGTGAAGACTCAGTCTCTGACATAGTCCACTTTGACTCGGACTGGCATGGTGCCATTGAGCAATCCATCTCTCATCACGGTCTTTATAGCGCCCTTATTATCACCGAACAAGTGGCAGACGTGTTCATGACCAATTTCTCTAAGAAGGTTTGACATCCACTCGAGCTGAGTTGTAGTAACATAGAGGGCAACCATTTCTGCAGCTGTAGTAGAGTTTGTCGTAATTGATTGAAGTTTGGAACGGTAACTGATAGAACCACCTGCGAGCATTATCAGAGAACCCGTAGTAGATTTTGAATTGGCATCAGGCAAAGTCTGAGTCACTGTAACCAATAAGCTTATCAGTCTTGTTCCTTCGGTATATAGTCCCGTGTTTGGTAGTTCCTCTTAGGTACCTTAGGACGCGCCTTGCGTGATCCAAGTGTTTAACATTTGGCCTTAAGAGGTCTCTGGAGAGTCTCAGGACAACAAACATAATATCAAGTCGAAGAGTTTTGGCAGCATAAAGTAGCTTGCCAACTAATGAGCGATACTCCGTTTCGTCGCAGAGTTCAACATCAAGTATTTTTTCAAGCTTTTCGTTATTAGCAGGAACCATCACTGGATTGCGTCTTTGCATATCATAGCTCTCTAGGAGCGATTCAACATAGTCACCCATATGGATTTTGATATGATCCTCTTTTATGAGAAGGTTAATTCCAATGAATTTTCGGGCAATTAGCGTCACATGGAGATATGCGGAGCTCACGTCCATCTGCCATAGCGATAGTCCTTTGGATCCGGCTTGATGTGCGAATATCCGAATGCATTCCGCGGGCACCACTGGTGAGCAGGTTTCTGAGCAATCAAGGATTTGGTTGAAACCTTGTTCCACGAGTCTGGCTTTGTGGGTCCATTTGCCTTCTTTTCCAGTTCATCTTCTGTGTATACAAACCGCGTTCCAATGGTCTTCTCTCCGGGTGGTACATCGTCTGGATTGACTTCGTCGTACACTTTCATCACGTTCAACTTGTCTTTCTCTGCCATCTCAGCGAGGGACGGTGGCGCAGTCGTGCCCGACGTTACTATATAACTCGGGAAATTCCCCTTCTACGGATCATCAACAAATACATGAATTGAGCGAGGTATTGGAGCCCAAGGAATAGCACATGAAAGCAGCGATGACAGTGGGTTCTTTTGCAGCCTAGTCAAGGCACTCGGAGAATGGAGGGCGGCTTATACAGGGAAACGGTAGACAGGGAAACGGTAGACAGGGAAACGATAGACAGGGAAACGGTAGACAGGGAAATTGCGGCTTATAGACTGGACTGCCATGCTTAGCCACTGTGCATGTCTTGGTCGCCAGGACAACCAGAATACATCAGGCAATCTATGGGTGGATCCAGCCCCAAATATAAAATCCTGGCTGCCTGCCAACTTCATAAAAGTATTCATAAAAACCTAGTGTCATCAAACATGCCTCCTAGAACCACACCCACAAATACAAACGGATCTGCTAATGGAAAGTAAGTCCACAACTATCTTCACCATACCATGGCTGTGTTGTTCGAGCTTGGATCACCACTGGACATTAGTCCGTGGTACTCTATGGTCCCCAAGCACACCCATGTATGACGCTGAAGAGGAATTATTCTCCCTATATATTTCACGCCTGCATGAACTTGTAACAGAAGCACGTCAGATCCACGAATAAAAATCCGCTTTCAATTGGGGAGCTTTTCCAGCCATCGAGGGTGTAATATGCCGCAAATAGGAAGTGGGCTGTACAAGCAAGCGGGCTGTACAAGCAAGCGGGCTGTACAAGCACGCGGGCTGCAAATATCAAGTGGACTGTTCAAGCAAGCGGGCGGCGATGTGGGCCACCTGACTCGTGGAAAAGACCTGCTTGTCGGATACCCGAAGTTCTGTTTCTTGTGCCCTTGTGGTCTGGCGTAACCTGCAGAACTCGGTCGCCTTAAATCTGGCGCGAGTGCTCGGCGCGCGGCTCGCCACGCCGCGTCGTGCGCGTCTCATAACGTAACGGGCGGCGGTCGAAAAAACCAAGCTGGAAAATTTTGATGCTCCACGTCTCCTCCACACGCACTCACCAGTCCCCACATCTCCGCTCCTCTTCCACACCCCATTTTGCATCCACCTCTTGACCTAATCACCTTGACCTAATCACCTTGACCCAAGCATCTTGACCCATTCGGTCGCTCCTGCCTTAGACAATCCAACATACCCAACCTTGCAACTGCCGAGCCGTTGATCCATTAAGCAATCATTGTCACTCATTGAGCACTGATCATCACGACTGAGATTCCACTTTGACTCCACCACATCACTGCCTCCACTGATCTTTATTGATATTCACTGACTCCGCTGACTCACTGACTCACTGACTCACTGACTCCACTGACTTCACCGGCCTTCATTCATCACAGTTCATTGTCCACTCCAATAAACCACCATAGAAAGCCCAAATTTTGCCTCTGCACTTGACAGTCCACTGATTTGCCCCTCATAGACATCCTCTCCTGACCCTCTGGCGCTGACGTTGCAACAGATTTCCCATTGGCCATACTCCAATAACCCCTTTTGATCAGAAGATCGGATCCTAGACTAAATTCACAGCCAGCGTCATGTCGGAAAACTTGAAACGGGCCGAGTCCTTGTTCAATCGTATAATGAACCAAAACAAGCCTGCGTCGGATAACGGCACGTACAAAACACACTATAAGGGAGGCAACCACAGCAATCATACCAACCACGGCAACAGCGGCAACCACGGCACCAATGGCTCCAACAGCAACAACGGCAATCATAGCCACAGCAACGGGTCCGGCCACCGCTATAACTCCCGCTCGTATAAGCACAACATGCACCACCACAACAATAGCAACAATAACAACGGCGATGCTGGTGGGCATTCCCATGCAGCCCCGCATCCAGTCGTTGATCTCCCCAAAAGAGACCCCGTCAAGGAGGCCCGTGATGCCGTGGACAAGGTGTTGCAAATGAACAACAACCAGCATATCTTGTTGTATTGCTGGACCATTTGGTACCACTCGCGGAACAAAAGCAACAAAAACCTGGCTGAGGAAGCATTCTCCGAGGACCCGGAAGCCAAAGACTCGGCAAGGCTGGCCGCGGTGGACAGCTACTTGCAGGCGGCATCCGAACTTGAGTTCCCCTGCTTCGGCAATGCAGCCATATCCACCAAGCCTATTGCTTCAATGGAGCAGATGTGGATGAGCATGAGCACCTTGAAAAAGCTGCACGATTTGGTCAACGGCAGCGAGTTGTTGATCTTCAAGACGGGCGTGAACCCGGTGTGGGAAGACCCTATCAATGCCAAAGGAGGGCGCTGGATTTTCCGCTTCAACCATCGGCTCAATCCGGCTAGCTCGCATCAAGACAGCCTAGATCTCGTGCTGAGGGGCCGCCGCAGGGCCACCTTGGTGTGGGAACGGTTGGTGCTCAAGACCTTGAGCGGGAGCCTTCTTCTGGGCAGAAAAGACCACCAGGATGCCCTTCTCAGTGACATCGTGGGTCTTGTTCTTTCCATTCGGCGCGATGACGTGATCATCAGCCTCTGGAACTCCAACTTGAACTTCTTCAGAAAGAAGTATGACGACGATGACAAGAAAGGCCTCAACGCGTTCCACGCCCGCCGCGTGTACTGTGACGCCATCCTACGCGTCATCAGGGAAGCTGACTCCATAATCCTGGGCTCCGACTGCATCGATACACACTTGAGTCTGTCCAACGAACGCGTCAACGGCGTTGCCTTCGAGTATAGGCTTCATTCCGACAATTCGCATTCCTATGACCGCTCCAAAAGGAAGTACTACAAAGAACCCCATGATTGATTGGCGGACTTTATGACTTCTGCAGTGTTGCCTGGTCTTCCAGTCGTGCCTGGTCTTCCAGTCGTGCTTGTCTTCCAGTCGTGCTTGTCTTCCTGCTTGGTCTCCCAATTGCTTGCACTAATCGACCAAAGCACATCGGGAGCTGCGTATGCACTGCCTTTTGGGCAAACATTCGGGCTTGGGCTTCATTTCACACTGGTTTTTGTACAGTTCATCGCTATGCAACACCACTTCAGGGGCCCCAGATCGGGCGCATATTCTGGCATGCCATTGAGGAATCGGTACTCGATCCAGTCACCGCAGTCACCGCAGTTACTGCGCTCCTCCTTTGCTTTCATGGTCACCGCAGTCTGCCCAAAGCCTGCCAAACTCCTGTTCATAGCCTGTCCATAACATGTCCAGTAAATTTGATCACTCGTTATAATGACGGACCTTTTTGAGTTACATCGATTTTCTTGACAATGACCAGCCTTAAAAGTGACGGCCCGCCAGCTGGCATTTATAAGACTTTTGATACCACCGCGATGCTGCCAATCTCGAGCCCTGCTTTGTAATCAGTTCAGAGGCCGCCGCTGCAAGAGAAACCAAATTCATTCAAAGGTCTTGAGGGCCCTTGAGGGGCACCAATGGATATTTGAGGGTTGTGATCAAAAGCTGTTGGGTGAGGAGGCAAGAACTTTGCGGAATTGAAGTTTGCAGTCGAAAAGTCTTATCAGCAGCCAGTTTGACTAGTCTTTTTGAAATGCGGTTTAAAAGCATGAGAGGTGCTCATACCATCCTGGGCAAGACTCGTCAACCATTTCTGCACCTTCCTGGTGGTGAGGATACTGCAATGAACCCGACAAAGAAGGCCTGCATCTGTAAGGGGTATGAAGAAAAGCGATGTGTGAATGACCATGCGCTCACTGGCTTCTTCGTGCCCCTATGCAACCATCTCTTTATGCTCATCTCCTGATCTTCAATATCGCCTCTCTCGCGAAGTTTCAGGGGTAATGATGTGGGTTTGTGGAAGTTCATGAAGGACGTTTTCCAAGCGACATGCGCTTCGCCTGATTATCTTCCTTGGGAACCTGTTCTCTTTTTCTAGTGATGGTGTTTCGTAGAATGTCCTGGGCATGAATTATGGTTGCAAGACACTCTTCCACGGTCACCAATTGAAATCGCCCACGTCAAGCAGAGTTTGGTGCTTCAATTAGCGGATGGACTGGGAACTCGGACTGATAGAGTCTGAGTCGTTCACCGGTTTTCTATTGAAACGAGTTTCTCGTGGAGTCCTCGCACAAAGAGGCGTTCTTCTTGCTTCACTACCCAACAGTGCAGTCTCTTGTTCTGGCCATGGGGTATGGAACCCCTCTGTCTTTAAGGCATGGGACAAGTAATAGAATTAGAACAAGCTCTTCCATCGGACAATCAACCAAGGCGGAAGACTAGTGTTGAGTGCCATCACTGGTTGGTATCCTTTGTAGAACAATATCATAGTTGGCATCATTGGTGGAATAACATCACTAGCTGAGTAGCAATGGTTGAAAGGCATTCTTGGCATCAATGCAACAACTAACGTTGGTCACATATCTGGTCGGAGAAAAGCGCAAAATGTCCACATTTGCATGGGCGCATTTGCTTCGCTGGCATCCTCTTGCCTTGGTGGGGGGTGGAGTGATCTGCTGGTTGTCGATGTGGCAAACATAGACTCATTGATGCAGCCAGCCATGGGGATTGTGATACAGTTGCACCAAAGGTCAAAGAATAAACTCAAGCCAGTTAGGCATCCTGGCTGGAGACTAATCACATTGTTAGCGCCGCTCTGATCCAGAAATGGTAGGTCGGGACTGAAGCAAACACGTCGTCACATATGCGTCACCGTGTTACCTCATTTATTATCGCGCCATGGCATTCAGATTGATTTCCAGTTGTTTCATAACTCCAACTTCCGGTACATCTCTTTGCAATGTTTTCATCTGATTGGGGTGTTTCACTGATTGGGGTGTTCCACTGATTGGGGTGTTCCACTGATTGTGGTGTCCCACTGATTGGGGCGTTCCACTGATTGGGGTGTTCCACTGATTGGGGTGTCCCACTGATTGGGGTGTTCCACTGATTGGAGTGCTCCACTGATCCCACTTGCTTCTTGTAAAAGCCTAGTCCCTCCTCAAGCCCGACTCCAACCAAACCAACTCGATACTCCACTAGACAAAAGTCTTAGTTGGTAAATCCACGTCGCTCTTCTAGAAAGATTTCATTGATGAATTTCTTTCAATGATGGACCTATCTTCCGGTTTGAGTAGCCCCAAGCTCGATGGTTCACTCTGGAGGTTTAAGCCATAGTTGGACTGACAGAAACAGTGGCAATGACACTGATAATGACCCTCATCTGGAGACAGACCTTGGCACTGGCAGTGCCTACAATCCTGAACTGACCCTGATATCGACGCTCACACTTTCCCTGACTTTGACTCCCACACCGCCCCGGAATTAGACTTCCGCTCTGCTCCTTTTGACAGTGGCTTTGTAGCGAGTTGTTTCCCACTTCCAATCCCAGAATCCACTTCAAAGTTATCGCCTTATTTTTTCCGCAAACTGGATTCAAAGAGCTACCTAGCCGTAATTGGTGGAGACGCCTTGCAACATGGCGCCAACTATAGTCTAGGTTTGACCAATGATGATCAGCGGCCTCTCCAAACCAATCACGCAAGTATTGTGCAATGTGAAGTGCAGCGGCGTTTCCAAAAACTGTGGCGTTCGATAAGGCTCCCAACCTCTGGTCCTGTGGTTTGTCCACGTCCCTCTGCTGGAAGTATAACGCTTGGAAGCGATTAACGTTGACCCATCGTAGCCGCTATTGATTGAAGTAATGATGGAAAACACCGCCCAGTTCAAGACCCGCAAGTGGCTGACCTTCCATCACCCCAGTTCCTCCGACATGTAGTCTTGATAGTGACGGGACTGAGATGCCTGCTTCATCAACATTTACAACTTTTTGGTCTAAAGACTCCAGGCTCCTCATAGTGAATTGCGCCTCTGAATTTGGCGCTTCCTTGGTCGAACTGAACCATTGGCTTTGAATGCTTGAAAGTGTCAGGACCACTGAGCACGTGTACCTACCGGCGCCAGGCTCGGGCGAAATCGGCATTCAATTATGAAATCAGGATCGACCCTCACTGCCTCCTCACAAAAACGTTCCGACCCTGGGCCCGGCCAACCAAGGCTGTGACCCCGAGCAGTTTGTTGGCATGGCAACACCTGGCTGCGAAAGCGCCAAGCCAAACCTGCATACAGACGCGCACACCCCACGCCCCATCACACCACACCCGTCCACCGCGCGCAACCCGCTCGAGAAAAAGGAAACACGGGAGTAAAAAACCATTCCTACGCTCTCCCATACCGGTGCCTCCAGCCACCTCCACCCACCATCCCCGCAACGCACTTCCTCCTTAAGGGCACTCCTGTGTTGATCCCTGAAATCCAGGCCAGTGCACTCACGACCTTACATTCCGCGCCACCCCACAAGAATCCACACGAGACGTACGAGTCCATCGCACCCCACGGATTAGTGCTTCAGCCGCAAACCTAAACGCCCAAGCGCCTCTCAGTTCGTTCCTCCTTGTCGTTCGAAATGAGACCTATTGCGGACCGAGCGCAGGCAGAGCTTGCGGGCGGGCCCTCGGTGTTCGAGCTCTTCTCCCATGCAAAGCGCCTCTTGGCGCTACAGCCCAGGGTGGAGAATCGCCAAAGACGAAAGGATAACTCGCGGGCGCAGCGAATGTTTCGGAGTCAGCCTTCTGTGGCACTTCTGAGGCAGACCGCTGAGTACTCCGCCGAGCTAGGGTCCTCCTCCTCCTCCTCCTCCTCCTCCTCGAGAGACCCCTCGTTGCCTTCCGCCGTCCATACCAGGGCCGAATCCTTTGTGCAGAATAAAGTGCTAGACCTCTTGCTGCCGCTTTCTGTGGACGATTTGCGCGCTTCGGCAGCTTATACCGCCAAAAATGTACTGGACTCGCCAAAAGACATTGCGCCCGATGCCGGCACCACCCCCATGTCCATTGATGATAGCCCTTGCAAGCCGGACAAGCCTGGATACCATGGGAAGTCTCCCGACAAGAATGAGCTTTTTGTGTCGGAGCACACCTCCCCACAAGACAGTTGCGACCCGTCGCTTCACAATACTCCAGGTCTGAGCCCCGCGGTTCCTCGAGCAAAGACCGACACCCCCATTTCTTCGGAGGTGCATTCCAAAGCTGTTTCTTCAGATGTAACAAAATCGGGTGAAACCCCTCGTTCAGCCCATACCAATAATCCTGACGTCAAGGAACCCTACGGAGCCTCAACTCAACCCAAGAATCCCCAGTCGGAACTCAAAAATTTCAAATCCGACGAATATGTTCCAGCAAGTTTCCATCCCCTAGATTCAAAACAGGCCTTCTCGTCTTTAAATTCCAAAGCCAAAAGCCAAGTGCCAAGTCCCCGCAGGTCCAATCTCACCACGACTTTGAAGCGGTTTGCAGAGGAGGAATGCCTGCAGACCCCGAAACCTTCGGGCACATGCCTGGCCTCTACAGTTTCTGACCCAAAAAAGCAAACTGAGTGCAACAACTGCGGCACAGTCAAGACTCCTTTATGGAGGAGAGATCCGTCGGGAAATACGCTCTGCAACGCATGCGGGTTATTCCTCAAGTTGCATGGAACCATGCGGCCTCTTTCGCTCAAGACTGATGTCATACGGAAACGAAGCTCCCGCCGCTCTTCGGCCGCTCCTAGAATGTCTGCGCTGCTAAACTCATATCATAATGCTGACTTGTCTGCATCGCTACCCATAAATGCCATGAACATGGCACCCAAGCCGCTCAATGGCTACGGTGGAAACCACACCGGTTCATTTTCCGTGGACATCAAGCCCAAGAATGTGTTGATTCTTCCCAAGCCCGAAACCCTGACGCCGGCATCGGTACCTGCATCTACCCCAGCCTTGGCGTCTGTGTCTGCCCAAAATTCATACGGAACATCACCGCTGCTATCCACTATACGCCAGTCAACTTATTCTACACCAGCCTCTCCTTTTAGCACCGGTGGTGCTCTGCAGTTCAAACGGAAG
This sequence comes from Metschnikowia bowlesiae, assembly GCA_002370295.1. Classification (NCBI taxonomy): domain Eukaryota; kingdom Fungi; phylum Ascomycota; class Pichiomycetes; order Serinales; family Metschnikowiaceae; genus Metschnikowia; species Metschnikowia bowlesiae. The sequence goes on along the minus strand of NLAK01000059.1, from coordinate 26,836 downwards.
AAGTCCGAGGTGGGGATCAACGAATTATTCGATTCGTATGGCAAGCGGGTCCCGTCGTCGCTTTCTATGAGCGCGTCTTTCACAAACATCACCAAACGGGGTCTGTTGACCAAGAGAAACTCTTCTTCTTACAGAAATCTTCCCAATGCCTCTACGACTCCTTCCATCAGCCGTAGCTCCAGCTACATAGCACAGACGCCCATGACTGTCGGCTTCAACCAGGGCAACCCTGGCATCTATAATCAAGCCAACTACAACCAGTTCAACTACAACCTGGCCAGCACGCAAGGGCCGCTGGCAAGCTACGGAAAATCCAACGGGCTCGGCCTGAATGTATACTTTGACCAGCTCGCCAACTCCCCGAAAAGCCCAGCCCGAAGCAGTATCTGTGGCACAGATACCCTCTACAATTACGAGGCGTCTTCGCCGGACTATAGCAGCCAGATAAGTTTTGCTCGCAACTCATTTGCCCTCCCAAGCGGCTTTTCAGAAGCCAGGGGAATCCCCCATGCCAACCAACTAACCTCTCCAGCCAAAGACGATGAGGATGTAGAAGCTAGTGACTTCTTCAAGAACTATACCTCACTCCACAGCGACCCGGAAGAACCCATGGCACCGCTAGGCAGTATGGGTGGAAAAGTGGGCATCAAGCAGGCCCCAACCGCGTCCTCGCTTACCAGCGGGCTCAAGGCCGAGAGCAACCAACCTGTGATGATCAAAGGCTCCGGGGAAGATCTCGATTGGCTCCGCTTTGGTATCTAATGTAATAACGATGTATGACAGGAACCTCCGCAGCTCGTAGCCGCAGCAAAGGCGGATCGTCCTGTATTCGACTTTTGTTGCAGTCCCGCGTGGCGATTCCACGGACGCTGTTACAGACTCGCCTTTACCCCGCTTTAGCCCATGACAGTGTACGTATGCGCATTGTGTTCAGGGGTATACAGCGTGAGGGCCAGTTTGAATATAAAAGCGCCCCTGATGCCCTTTTTTTTTCGCAACCAAATTTGAGGGAACACTGCGTGGACAAGCAGAAATCCTCACATCCTAAGAGCCCAGAATTCTCCCAGGCTCATCCGCTTTCCAATATTGAACAATGTGACGATTTATTGTACTGCATGAATTCCTTGTGTGTGCCCTAATTTTCATGGGCTCCTGAAACAATACCCAGCTGATCATGGTCTTTGCAAACACCGAGAACTTGTTGCAAAATGAGACTCCTTCCAGTTTGCTGCTTGAGAATGCGGTCGAGTCACCAAGTCCATCCTCAATGTGACCCATGTTGCAAGCACTGCCAGGTGCCTCTCTGTCGATACGGACTCATTTTCATCCCACGCGTATTGACAGAAACACTTTATAAATTATGGGTTCTAGGCGCATGTTTTATCCATTGGGTGTCTCTGGTTGCTGTGACGCTTTGAGTAACACTATTTCTGGTCGTACAAATTTGAAATTTCGGATTGGCAGTGGTAAAATTCTTTTCGCTAGACGTTACATCAAAATCATGCAAACAAGTCAAAATTGTCGTCAATCTACAAGAAGAAGCTTTGGCATAAACGTCAAACCAATCTAATACCCTCAGAATCTCATAATTGTTTGACGCAGTTTTCTCAAGACCATCCAAACCAGCTGCGATGTGGCTTGATCCGAAAAGACAGAATGGTGAAGCTAGCGCAGAAAAAGATTCAATGGTGCAATTATTTATGGCCCTTGAGAGAGCCTCCGGTGTTTTGTTCCCAGGACAGCAAACCGATTAAGGGTGGATGTTCCTAGGCTTGCCATAAACAGTACGTCGAAACACTAATTGCTCTCTACGTCACTGTGATAACACTCTTCCTATACGCAGAGCCTTTGGCAGTTGACCTCAGCGATAGGATTGGGTAACTTCGATTCTCCAACGAATTCCAGGATTTTCCTGCCCTTTGCAACAGATTGAAAGCCTTCTTACAATTACTTGTATTTCGGGGGAATTTTCGAAAACTATAACTTCTGTCGGGACGGCTGTTTGAGCAACGATGCCCTCAATGAAGACTTGATCCATGAATGGTATGCAATAAACACTGGAATCAAGCTGCTCTTGAATTGCGCTCAATCCGCTATGGTCTCATGTGCTTTATTCACGATGGAAAATTGATGAAAAGACTCTCGGCGATGGGCATCATAGCGTTGATGAATATCTGCTGATAATCCGTTGATTCCGCAGTCGAATGAAATCTGCCCACTCTCTTGATTTACTGGCCCTTCGCCCATGTTCATCTGATAGCTCTAAAGTTGGCCAGTCAAAGACAACGGGAGGGTTTTATTTGGATGAAAGTCACAAGGCTACAGTCGTACATCTAGTTCAAATGTCACAACAAGCGTGGCAAATTAGTATTGTTGATGATTCTTCACTCATTTGTGGCAATAGAATATTCACTCATTTGTGGCAATATTGCAGACGCTGTAAAGCATACTTTCCTTCCTGCTTTCCTTTATATTCATATCAGCAGTCAATCCACTGTGGGCATCTCAGACATTGCCCAATCTGATTGGTTCGTGGCTAACATGGTTGAGTAACGCCATCCATGCACACCCAGAGGCCGATTCTGAGCGATTTCATGAACACATCCACCTGAACATGGAGCGCTGCATGCTCCTTCATTCGGGGGCTGTTGGGCGTGCATTTTTTCACGCCGGTGCATTGGAGCTCTTTGACTCTATGAGTGCTTCTGTGTGTGCTTCTGTGAGTATCAGAACCTTCCTTTTTTTACGGCTAATACTGGTCGTGGTATTGTATTCCTCTCAATACTTACCTAGGGGCCAGCGATTGGCCACTCAGAATCAACCGGGTTTTGCCAATCCGTGCTGTTCTATTCTTACCTGGCCGGGCCTCATTGGCCTGTCACCTTCTGGAATGGTTCCGTCCAATCAGATTTACCAGAGAGAGCTTATCTACACTCCGGTACGCATGGCACATCCCATGCATCACAATCTCCATATACTGCGGTGTACGGGTGTGCTCGCAGTGCAGCAGAGGCTGCACCTCATCAGCCCCAATGTTAACCCCCATGGCCGACCGCCAGACGCCTACCTCCTGCATCGTGTGTAGGCAGCGGAAAGTGAAGTGTGATCAGAAGCTCCCATGCAGCGCGTGCGTTCGCCACAAGGCCCCCGATATGTGTCTGTACACGCGTCCAGCATCGCCCCGGCCCGTGGCCCCTTCTACCAGCACCATCCCTGAACCCCCGTCAGGGGCCAAAAGGAGTCGGGAGGATGTGGATGCTGCTGCAGATGGATATTTAGCTTCTGGGGTCAAGCGTTTGCCCCTGAGCTCCTCCCCGGGGCCTTTGTCGCTGGTGTTCCTCGGCCCTAGTGCCAACATCTCGGCGCTTAGCCGGTTCCAGAGCATTCGTGAGGTGGTTGCTGTCAACCCAGTGCTTGAAGCCGGTGAAGAAATCACTTTGATGTCGAAAATCTCGCCCTTGGCATTCGATCCCGTGACCTTGGAGGAGGTGAACCACGGCGTCTTGTCGTGGCATATGTTGGTTCGGTCAGACCCAGGGTTAGCGCAGATCTGGAATTTTCTTTACGACTTTTCGCCCTCTCGAACGACGGCAGGGTATGCACTGGTGCATGTGCCCAATGTGTACCTGAAAGGGGTGCAAAGGGACCAGTCCAAGTTCCAGTTTTTGGATCATATTCGCCGGTACCAGGCATTGGAGATTGACCACCAATCGCGCGAGGCCGTGCCGCAGATTCCGTTAGGACTAACCTTCAACGACCCTAATCCAGGAAACCTTCATATCGATATCTCCGAGGAGCTTTTGAAGATCTTGCCGGCGGCGCACGTGGCCGAATGTCTTATCCAGCGATTCTTCCGCACGCTATATCCGTTTTTCCCGTTTTTGGACGAAGAAAAGTTCCGGGCCGATGCCGCGCGGGTTCTTGGGCTCGAGCAGTTAGCCAGGACTGAATCCGAGGCGTCCGCTGTTGGGCCAAAGTTGTGCAAACCACAGAGCCTGGGTGAATACCTCGAGCCCCGCACCTCGGCGTCCGCACGTTCAGCCAGTGCTGGTAGCTTTCCCCAAAAGTTGCAAATTAGCGCGCCAAGCGACCTAGCCACAGTCGGCCTCTTTTGCATTGTGCTACGCATGAGCTACTTGTCTTTGCTCTCGAACGTGGGCGGGGAACTGGAAGGAGCGAACTCCGGATCCGGGGGCATCCAGCAGCACCAACCACCAGCTTACGCATCCAAGTCGGTGTATCCCGCACTGGGCGTGGACGGCGTGGTGTTGCATCGCACAACCGAAAAGGTTATCATTGAAAACGACCAAGACCTTCTCAAAGTCCCCATCGGCATCGAGATGATCGACTTGGCGCAGCGGTGCCTAGACCACTACCAGAAACACCACCGCTACAATCTCTCGGTGGTGCAGCTTCTCGCGTACATGCGCATCTACCAAGAGTTGTCACCAGAAAACGCTGAGGGCCCGTCGCGGGACGTGTACCAGCTCAACAATGCAGTGTTGGTACAGACAGCGCAGATGATTGGGCTCCATCGTGCACCGTTTGGCTCGCAAGCCGCTCTCCGCAGCCGACTCTGGTGCTTTATTCAGTTCAAAGATGTGAGCAACGCCTTCAAGTTCGGATCAACCTTCCACTGCGACATCCCGTCCGACTGCAAACTCGAACCCGGCGGGTGGGACGTTGCCCTGGTGGCCATGGAGCCTGTGGAAGACCTAACCAACAAGATGCAAGCCGTGGTGCGATGCTTGGTGCAGCTCGAACGAATCAAGGCCGACGTCTTGATTGCGAAGGTGAATGAGCTCGAGCGGTGCTTGTACAGCATGGGGACCTTGGCGGAATTTCGAGCCGACGACTTGGTGTCGTGCGTGCGAGTGCAGTACCATGTGCCCGTGCACGTGGGCCTCATGACACTATACTTCCGTCTCTTTGGCCACTACGAGGCCTCGCAGCACCATGAGCTTGCCTACTTCTACTGCAAGAAGATTGTGTGCATGATCACGCAGACGCTCCTTCCCAGGCTCGGCGACATCTTGCTCACGCGGCACGACCACTTCGGTTACGCATTGCAAATGGTGGTGAATTCTGTTCTCGAGAACTTCATGCAACGGTCGGTGGGGTTTGTTTCGGCGTGGATGGTACGGCTCGGCAACCGGGTCATGGCGGGCCAGGACCAGCAGTACCGGCTCCGCGCGTGCATGCAGTCGTTGCACCGGTGCTACATGTTCAGTCTCTTTGGCATCTTGAAGATGAATCATCGGTACTGCTACGCGTGGCGCGTGGGCATCATCTACGCATACATTTTGAGCTGCATCAGCCTGCAGGACTTCTACCAGCGGTCGTTGGCGCCGAAGAGGCTTTCCGCTGGCGGAACCAAGCCGGGCAATGGGCCTCGCGCGGGCTTCGAACTGCCGCCCGACTCCATCATCAGCTCCTGTGAGATGGTGTTCTCCGACCAACAGGTGGACGACTTGGTGCATGAGATTAGCCGGGTTTCCACCGACATTCCGTGCCAGTATGCCTACTGGCACCTAGTGTCGGACGTGGTTAAGTTTGGTGACATCAACTCGCGGCGGTTGTACGACCCCAGCAAAAGCCCCTTGGTGTTTGAGGTGCCTCACCGCAACGGTTTCCAAGACCTTGACCTAGACTGGTTTCCTGAATCCGCCGTGAACTTCAATCAGATCATGGAGTCGTTCTATGATGCGGGGCCCATGGATCCGATGAGTATTTTGGATTTGGGTGTTTACGACTGACCCGCCTGCGGTGATGTTGCGCTGGGCTTGCCCATGGGGCATTTCTATTGGCAAAGGAGCTTCAACATCAACAATTGCAGCATGCTGCAAACTGTTTCTAGACATGGAACGTGTCACCCCAGCTATATGGAAGGGTTTTCAAGCTCGAAGGAATAGCCCAAAACTCATGTGGTGTGTTGACGGAATAGCCCAAAACTCATGTGGTGTGTTGACGGAATTGCCCAAAACTCATGTGGTGTGTTGACGGAATACGTGCATTGGCTCCATAGATGCATGGGCATAATGGAGGTGTGTTGTGGAATCTTCGAAAATTAATTTCGGGTGAAACCGAGGTGCTCAAATAATGAAGAATAGTTGATTGCGCAAGACTTGAAGAGATGTTCAAATCATCGCACCCAAGCGTTGGTGCTTGCCAAAAGCACTGGATTATTCACACACAAACAACTGCATTCATGTTACTCTTATTCTATGATACTGTGTCGCTTTTGATCGTTTTGAGCCAATCACTAACGTCCATTACTTATACTTGAATTGTTCCACAACACTAAAAAGGAGGTACGTCTTCAATTGTATCTCTATTTTTTACCATCACACGCTCAACTCTTTTACGGTGCCACTTTTATGTCGTGGGATGTGATTTAGTGTGTTATTACTATTGGTGCCAGATTCGGTAATGCGCCACCTACGAATCCACAATTGAAGTACGATGTGCAGTTGCCAGAAGAAATCGCCAGCAACCCGCCTTAGGGGCCACATTTTCCCGCGAATAGCCCGATCGAAGATCTTCAATGGCCGAGTTTCACCTGGACGTGAACAACTAGCCCGATCGGGAAACCTGCACTGCATATAGAGCCAAATACCGGCCTTGGTCTGGTACCCTATACAAGTGTCGATAACCCTTGCCTCGGGATCCCCAAAGAATACCCTTCTAAGTACTGGACCTTAAAAAAATTTAACAAAAGAGATTTGGGAATTTGGAACTAAAGTGTTGGGGCTTTTGCTGAAGTCTAAAAATACTCATTAATCCCATATTAACTTTGTCTCGTTGATCCGGTTTTACCCATGCTTATACACTCTTTAGAGTATGCCGGGAAATAGTTTTGCTCGTGTTGTCCGCTTGTACAATTGAGCCATCCCTACTTGTTCACCTATTTTTATCCCGGTACGTTATAAGGAGCATTGTGTTCATTTGAGGTGTTTATAAAAACTGTTGGGCTCTTTGTTAAATCTCAAAGAAAACGTATTTGTCGATGATAAGGGGACTCATGCGACTTCTATGGAAATGTTGGCCACGACTGCGCCGTATTCGAGCCGTCATCGGGCGATGAGGCTTTAATCGGGCTAGTCGTGCCGAGTGGTCAACTCGATCAGCCCCATAGAGATAAGGGCTCATCGGTCTAGACCTCGGAGAATGGGAACCAGGCGGCTCGGACCGTGCATAGAGGCAGGGTCCGGCATCATACCGTGTCTAGCCGTGCTGTTGGAACATGAGAGTTAGTGCCCCTGCGGGCATGTTTACCTAACCGCATACAGAAGAAACAGTGAAGATGTTGACAGCCCAAGACTGTGTGCATACTATGCACAGGAGCTCAGTTATATGGCATTAAACAGTTCTCTCCTTCTACCTCCGGATTGAGCTGTTGCAATGACAGCCCTAGAACGAGCTGAGCTGAGTGAAGGCCCTTTGCTTTAAGGAAGGGACTGCCGCCTCAAAGTAGAGGGAATCAATCAGACCAGGAAGTAAGTTTAGCATATTTGGAGTCTAAGGAGAGGACTACCGAAATTCCTGAATTAAAGAAGTTGTTATCGGACAACGTGGTGCATACGCCAGACCACGGGAGAGTACTTCACAGGTCTCAACACGTGCACTTCAATCAAGCACTTATACAATGCCCATGGTGAGTCTAACAGGGGTCCAATTGATTGGAAGCCTGACACCAGGCCACGGCGTTTGGTACCTCGAGTCGTGAATGGGTTTTTATCGGGCTAGGTTATGCCGCAAGAGGTTTCTTAAGTGGGTCTGCATCCGAGAATACCTCGACGTTTCCTCGAAGGTAGACATATACACGGGAAAGAAAGCCGCCTATTATGTTGAAAAAATTCTATTCTCGGCATATTAGACGTGTATGCTAAAACAACAACTGATAATTAAAAAAATTAGCTTCAGATATTTGACATATGCTGGTTTTGGGTTTCCCCTTACCAATATCGGTAACAAGATAGAGAAAGATTTAACAACAGGTTAGAGCTGCCAAAATCCCACTGCTGGCCGGAGATTGAATCAATTATGATTGGTTTTTGAACCCTAGAAAAGCTAATTAATGATCAGCTTATTCAACTGAAGAACGTTTCTTTCTGTAGTACTTTGCAAAACGGAAATAACATTGAGAAAAGGATAAGTCGTTTCAGAGAATTCAACCAACCAAAAATAGGATTAAAGAATCGGAACGAAAGGGTCCTTCACCTTGTAATTACGGAGAGAAAGTATTCTGTTTTCACTGTCTGGGAATTCAAAAACACAACAAGAAACTAACAATCATCCCTATTTAATACTACATACAAAGCAACACCCGTTAAAGCCAGTCGCATCAAATGTGATCATCTCATATCATGTAGATGTTAGTTTATTTAGCGGGGTTGTGTTTGCTGTATCAAGAGAAAAGTGTGAGGCTATTTCCATTCCAAAAGACATGAAATATCATCACTTGAACCATTAGAGATTAGTAGACGTCATACAACCAAAACCGATTCTATGGTAGGTGACAGTTTTGGTCACCAGCGATGAATAAACTATAATGTTTATTGGTGAGATTTTGTAAGCTACATCTTCCTTATTAATCTCCTTCTGAAACACACGTCAAAGCTGTAAATCTGGCTTATTAGATAGATTGGGTGATGGTGTTTTCGTGCTTTGTAGGTACTATCATATCATGATATACTGTATGATGCATTTGATTTCCTTACATCACTACTTCAGCTCTAGTGTGAAGATCACTGTGTTGATCAGAGGAGTTTGTTGCACCTAAAGCCTATTTAATTCATTGGATGGCCCAATAAAGGAGATGTAAACCTGATAGCAGGCTTAATCACATGATGGACCACATTCTCCATTGATTCTTTTTGATGTTGGGACCTCCTTTTATTGAACACGGCTTTTCCCACATAGCACCTCTGTCCATGGGTAGCGCACTACGAATGGAGACGTCATACTTACAAGAATTTAAAACTATTTTTTATAGCCATAAGAAGTATACTATTATATTACTCCTATTTCGCATGGCGGATTAGGAAAGCTCTAGGGCAAATACTATTTTCAAGGTCCGCAGCTTATTTTTAGGAGATTAGGTTAGTTCTAAAGAGTTTTAAGTAAACGGTATAGATCTATAATTGAATATAAACATGCGTCAAAACGGTTCATCTCGGATCAGTGAATAACGAAACATATGTAGTCAGGCTTAATGCGAGAAGGTAGTGAGACGAGGAGACAACCCAGACTTTTAAGTGAAGGTCCCAAGTATCAATCAGGTGAATAAAACACACTCTACTGCTGTTTCTGATCAATAGAAAAAATGTGAAATCAAATGGTCTCATATCGTTCCATATTATAACGCCCGAAGGGCCCCATGATTATTCAACTAATCCTTAAGTTATAGATTTGTTGAATTTTGCGATAAACATTTTTACCTATTTATATACCTTTACCTGAATTTAACCATAAATTAAATTATTTATTTTTAGTTTATTTTTATTGTATGCTTTTTACCTTTCATAACATACACGGCGTAGCACTGGGGAACACTAAGGCTTACCACACAGCGCTTGCGGCCCACCAAGAATCCTTTGAGAAAGCAAAAACCTATTACGATCGCAAACACAAGGACCTTCGCTTTGAAGTAGGTCAAAATGTTTACGTGGATATCAACCGCTTCGTGGGGCTCCTGGACTCACACCGCTCCCCTCTGATATCGGACTCAAGGGCTATCGCGACGGATCTCAGCTAGTGGAGATGACCGAAATTGTGAGCCATAGGAAGCTCGGACGAGGCTACCGTTTATGCGCACGTTGTCGACGCTCAGCGGAATTTCCGGAAGGCGAAATTATTGATGTTAGAGCGGGTATGCTCCAGTCAACCGCCCCCAAACTCTACCAAGCATACGCACGCAAACATGGTCTCCCAATTGCCCACTAACTAACCGACAGTCACAGCTGGGAGGGGGGGGGGGGGGCATGTTAGACTCCCCATGAGTAGTGTGCTACCCATAGGTGCTCAATTGCACTGCTAAGTGCGGCTAGACGTGGTATGACGTCGGACCTTGCCTCCATGCACGGTCCGAACCGCCTGCTTCCCTTCCTCCGAGTTCTAGACCGATAAGCACTTATCTCGAGGAGGCTTATCCGGCCGAACACTCGGCACGACTAGCCCGAATAAGGAGCTAACGCCCGAATACGGTGGCGCAAGTCGTGGCCGACATTACTACATAACTCGGGTGGTTCACCTTTGTTTTACGGATCATCAACAAATACTTCTCTCTTAAGTCCTTACGCCCAACTCGAACCTGACAGTACATACTTGGATATCAATGTATTAAACCGAAGTGTTCTTCTGAGAACTGTGCCTTTGCGATGTGTCGTACATTGACAACATGTCCACAGTAATCCTGTTAGGTCTGCGGCCAGAAAAAACCATTTAATATCGACAGTCTGCTTTCACGGAGAACGTGAAATGTATAGTTCGACGAACTTCTCTTGCTCAGTCTTGTTGAGGTGTAATCGCACGGATGCCTCTGCTTCAACTCACCTGAGCTGGTTTACCCACCGAGTGTTCACACCCCTTGTAATGCATGAGTTTAGTGGAACAATGAGGGGAGACACATTAAAATTATTCCTAAGGTAATGAATGAGTGGCTAAGAACAAATCTGAGTAATTATTCAGAGTGAGGGTAATAAGAGTAACAATACCAATTCAATCGACAGCAAAAAGGCAGGTGGTATCCTACTTGCTGTTTTTTCTACAAAAAGGCAAGTGGTATCCTACTTGCTGTTTTTTCTACAAAAAGCTAACTCACGCAAATTTACCACAGCGTGTATAGTCGACGGTGGGTAAAGAAGTAAATTCAATCACTGTGATAATAAGTGAATTCTGTATAGATTAATTATAACGTTATGTTTTCATGAAGGTCTTGTACTTTTTCATGAGACTCGATGCATTTTGGGTGTTCAAGGGTCAAGTTATTAACGGGATTAACAACTAGGCATATTTAAAGAGCTAATACAAAAGAAGCAGGCGTATACCATGTAAATGAAGAAAAACGGAATACGCATGAAAAGTGTTTTGAAGCAGGGCTACTAGAGATTACGTTGGGGCAAATAGAGATACCGAAGCAATATGCAGGTTGGTAAAGCAAATAATGTTATTGGTCCACAAACATCTTTTCGATGACTTGGGGAAGTTCTTTGCTTCTAGTGTTGACAGAAGATATGTATTCGTTTATCATCTGCAAAACAAGGGCCCATCAGGGATATGGCTACGCTGGATAACCACGTCACAGACTTACGTGTCTGATCGAAAAGGCCCTGGCGAATGCTCCCGAAGCATCCAAGATGGAATTGGGGCGAGGCCATGTGGTAAGCAGCAATTGGTGGTCCCAGGCTTAAGTTTCGACAATAAGCTATGAGTGGAATAGTCCTCGGTCAGGAGGTGAAAGTGGGCATCCCAAAACTAGCCGTTTTTCTCGATATTTTGTTGAGCCAACGCTCGTAAGTAAACTTCCACAGCAGAACTACCACTTTTTGGGGTACACCGCTGTTTCAGCTGCACCAAATGTCCCCAAATGGGTGACCATGTTACTGCGTGCATGCTTTACTGCGTGCATGCTTTACTGGATGCGTACAGAGCAGTCCCAAGTCCAGGTAGGTGCGCACTGTCAACATCGCTCAGCGAAATGCCGCTGCACGCAGTTTTGGATGCGAAAACGACGCGAGTCACGTGCCGAACGCCTCCCGCCACAGGAGAATAGAGCCCAAATCACCTTCAGCCACCAAGAGCTGGAGCAAGTGGCTTGTCAAATACTTGCAAAGGGTCAAGCCGGGCTGGTGCAGTATGAATGCATTGCGAATGGCAACGTGTTGCTCAATCCTGCTTGAAACACTGCATGTGTTGTCTGCGGCTTCACCAACGCCTTGCTCGTCGCGAGCCATGTCCTCAGAGAACGCGGCTGCTGTACACAGGCGGCGATGATAAGGCGGCTGCGGTGGATGAATCTGATGGCTTGTGTTCTAGTCCAACTAGTCCCAGTCCAATTAGTCCTAGTCCAACTAGTCCAAGTCCAATTAGTCCTAGTCCAACTAGTCCAAGTCCAATTAGTCCTAGCACAATTAGTCCCAGTCCAGCCAGTCCAGCCAGTCCAGCCAGTCCAGCGAGTCCAACCAGTCCAACGAGTCCAGCGAGTCCAATACGTCCAACGCACAAAGGTAAAGACACACAGGTTGAGTATATCCACGATAGTCTATTGTGTGCCACGCTATGAGATTTGGAAGGAATCGTAAATCAGAAGTATACCTCGTAAAATACTTCGTAGAGCTCTAAGGCACCAGTATATAGTGCCGATATAGAATACTGTGCAGACAGTGCCAAATAATCAAAGTAAGGTGTCCCATGTCCGCTTTGTGAGTTCCTAATCGTTAGTGTATTCAGAAAGAGACATCTTTAGCGACCACCTCTTAAAAGTGTCCAGCCACACAACGCTCCACATGCATTCTGGAGGGTTCTAATGTCACCTGACCTTGCTCCGGAGTAGCTAGGGAGTACACCCCCGTTTTGCAGCACAGCCTCGCCAACGATATCCAGCCCAGGGGTTGAGGGGTGTGGGTTCCAGGGTTCGCCAGCCTTTGATGAGGATCTTGGGAAGGTGTTGCCGATGATAGTCATCCACCCGAGGATCCCATGGCATGAATATGGTGGCGATTCATGCACCAGATGGATGAGATCAATACTGTAGGAGGATGCTGGATGAGATGGATTGTGCCACAGTTTGTGCCATTGTTAATGGGCAGTTGTTATTGGTTCCGCTGGTATTGGTCCTATCCGGATTCGGAAATACTTATCGACCAACCCCGCCAATCCTTCACCGGCCTGACTTGACACTGATGAGAGGATGTTGTGCTGGTGATGTCTTGATGCTGATTAGCTGGTGATGTTAGGATGACTCGACACTGATATGGCGCTGGTGTTTGCTCTCTTGTTGCCGTTTCATAACGTGCCGGCGACGCCACGGTCAGTCAGGCCGTTGGAGCCAGTCTATGCACGGAATCTACCTTGAAATCCAGACAATCGTGTTCCTTTGTGTGATGATTCAGGGGTTGTAGATTCCCATTCAGTTATGGCGTGCCTGCATAGCACTTTTGGGCATACTAGGGCCATAAAACTGTTGAATTCGGTCCTGCAAAAACCCGGCTTGGGCGCTGAATTGCCGCCTCACATTGTTTCTCCTGTCCCACCATTTCTTTTCGAGCATGCCCCGTCGTATAGGGTGCGAGCAGCTAGCGAGCCCTGCCCTTCGGAACGAGGGCTGTATGCCGGAGCACGCTTGTATCGCCTTACTGCGCACGTGGGCCCGTCGCAGGTCGCCACTGGGCGACAGTGTGCAGATCCTGAAGGAAATTTACTCGGGTCAAAATGCCGCATGCGTGTTTTCCTACACGGGCCGATTTTTTAGATGGTTAGTCGGCTGCTGGCTCCGTTGGGCTGGGGCCTAGGGCGTTGTTTCATGGTCCCATGCGATATCCGCGCTGGTCTTTGGACCGATGCGCAGCCTGCATACACCTGCGATCCGTGCGCGCGGCCGAAATTTTCCACTATATATATACGTCTCTTCTCCCACTTTTTTCCAACCCCAAAAATGTCCGCCACAAACTACAAAGTCCAAGATATCTCGCTCGCCGCCTTCGGCAGAAAGGACATTGAGTTGTCCGAAAATGAAATGCCCGGTTTGATGTACATCCGCAAGAAGTACGGGCCCTCTAAGCCTTTGAAGGGTGCCAGAATCGCAGGTTGTTTGCACATGACCATCCAGACCGCCGTCTTGATTGAGACCTTGGTGGAGTTGGGCGCTGAGGTCACCTGGACTTCTTGCAACATCTTCTCCACCCAGGACCATGCTGCTGCTGCTATTGCCGCCGCTGGCGTGCCTGTCTTTGCCTGGAAGGGTGAGACCGACGAGGAGTACGAGTGGTGTATCGAGCAGCAGTTATTCGCCTTCAAGGACAACAAGAAGTTAAACTTGATTTTGGATGATGGTGGAGACTTGACCACCATGGTCCACGAAAAGTACCCAGAGATGTTGGAGGACTGTTTCGGAGTGTCTGAGGAGACCACCACCGGAGTTCACCACCTTTACAAGATGCTCAGAGACGGCAAGTTGAAGGTCCCTGCCATCAACGTTAACGACTCGGTCACAAAGTCCAAGTTCGACAACTTGTATGGATGCAGAGAATCCCTTGTGGACGGTATCAAGAGAGCCACCGACGTCATGATTGCCGGTAAGGTGGCAGTTGTGGCAGGTTTTGGTGATGTCGGAAAGGGATGTGCCATGGCCTTGACCGGAATGGGTGCTCGTGTCATTGTCACCGAGATCGACCCTATCAACGCCTTGCAGGCTGCTGTTTCTGGCTACCAGGTCGCTACCATGGAGGACGTTGCATCCATTGGACAGATCTTCGTCACCACTACTGGCTGCCGTGACATCATCACCGGCGAACACTTCTCCAAGATGCCAGAGGATGCCATCGTGTGCAACATTGGTCACTTTGACATTGAGATTGACGTTGCTTGGTTGAAGGCCAACGCCGAGTCCGTGGTCAACATCAAGCCTCAAGTCGACAGATTCTTGATGAAGAACGGCCGCCACATCATCTTGTTGGCCGAGGGAAGATTGGTCAATTTGGGCTGTGCCACTGGCCACTCTTCGTTCGTGATGTCGTGCTCCTTCTCCAACCAGGTTTTGGCCCAGATTGCTTTGTTCAACGCCGAGAACAAAGAATTCAGAGGTAAGTTCCCTGAGTTCGGAAAGAACAGCAAGTTCGACGTTGGTGTCCACGTGTTGCCTAAAATTTTGGACGAGACCGTGGCCAAGTGCCACTTGGACCACTTGGGTGCCAAGTTGTCTGTGTTGAGCGACAAGCAGGCCGACTACTTGGGCATCCCCAAGGAAGGTCCTTTCAAGGCAGACATCTACAGGTACTAAGCAGCCTCTGCTAGTACATCTACTTGAATTGCATCTTCTTCTACTTCTGCATCAACTGCATCTAATGAGTTACTTCTTTTCTATTTTTTTATGATGGTATCAAGTGGGTCAACGGTGGTATATCCTCAACGGAATAAACAATGATAGTTTGGTCTTGCACGCACGTGCGTCACGTGCGTCTGCTCATTGTCCTGCCTATATAAGGGCGCCCAAATTCCCTTCTATCTACTTAGCATTTTTGTAAGTCCCCTTCTTTTTAACCTCACTCCTCGGCCTCTTGCACTGACCAATTGTGCTTTTCATTCGTGCTTACCAATTGTGCATACCAGTGGTTCCAATCATTTGTGCCTACCAATCGTGCTTATCTATCTAACGACCGATAGAGATTGCGCCTGTGCCTCGTCCCATTCCCATCATTCTCCGTGCCTGTTGCCTGCGTTGAACCTCCGTTTTACTGTCTCGCCCAGGGCCATTTCTTTCGGCGGTTAGCTCGAAGTTCAAGGTCGTACTTCGGGTCGAAAAGCACCCAATCCGTATCTCCGAGACTCAACGTATCTCCGAGGCATTAATCTTATC
The DNA here is from genome assembly GCA_002370295.1 of Metschnikowia bowlesiae. Lineage (NCBI taxonomy): Eukaryota > Fungi > Ascomycota > Pichiomycetes > Serinales > Metschnikowiaceae > Metschnikowia > Metschnikowia bowlesiae. Next base: position 11,262 of record NLAK01000059.1, on the reverse strand, counting down.
AGTCTTAACCCTAAAACACTAAAGTTTATCCACAAGTATGCTTTTGGCGGGTTGGCTTGGACTTTCTGTCGCCCTTGGCCAGGTGGTGATGGACCGATTTGCAACGTTTCAAAGCTGCCCCGGGAACTTGCCTGACACATGCACCAATTCCACGCCAATTGAGAACACGTGCTGTTTCGAAGCGCCTGGCGGCATCATGCTCCAGACGCAATTTTGGGATTATTATCCTCCAATCGGGAAGGCCGACGCCTTTACCTTACATGGTCTCTGGCCTGACAACTGTGACGGCAGCTATGAGCAGTTTTGCAGAGGGCAATTGAATATCGAAAGAGGCGATATCGAGCGGATCATCTCGCTGGAGTTTAAGGACTATGCGCTCTTCTCCCAGATAAAAGAGTCGTGGAAGAACTTCAATGGCGACGACGAACAATTGTGGGTGCACGAATATAACAAGCACGCGACCTGCATAAAGACGCTCTGGCCCGAATGCTACGGCGCCACTTTCAAACGCCACGAAAATGTCTACGACTTCTTCAAAATCGCTGTGGATTTATATGAGCAGTACCCGACGTTCAAGTTCTTGGCAGCCGCAGGAATTGAGCCTTCGACGTCGAAAACTTACACGCGGGCCCAGATCGCCAACGCATTGAGTGCGGGATTCGGCGGCCACAAAGTCTATTTCAAATGCAATCGGGACAGGGCGTTGCAGGAAATTTGGTACTACCACCACCTCCGCGGGCCATTGAAGAACCAACAGTTTGTTCAGATCGACGCGTTGCTCGACTCCAACTGCCCCGTCCAAGGCATCAGGTTCTTGCCCAAAGGAAAATACAGTTCGCATCCAGACCCGCCACAGGACCCGGGCAGGACCTCGGGCCACGTGCGCCTTTCGGCGCATCCTGGCTGTCTCATCAGCAATGGCCAGTTCTACCAGCACGGCACGTGCGCGACCTTCCGTATAGAAGACCTGCAATTTGGCGGCTATAACCTCATTTCGTCCAAGGGAGTCTGCGGTGTCAACGGAGATGGGGAGATCTTCTGCAACAATCAAAACCAGCGTCTGCAGTACCAATTCACCTACGACGAGGGAGACAAGACCCTTTCATATGGCGGAAAATCCGACTGGTGCTTTAATAATGAACACAAGCACGGAACGGGCCGCTTCCAACAGATTCCCGTAATGGTGGGAAATGGAGACTGCGATAGCTTTAAATTGAAGTTTGGTCAGTGATTGAGTATTGGGAACTCAAGGGCAGAGCATGCGCCAACAATGAACATGTGATCAATTTGAGAATGGTTGAGCTCAAAAAGAGGTATGCGTCCACAAACAAGCTTGATTAAAGCACATGCGCTGGCCAATGGCACCAAGGAGAGGGATTAGATCAACAGCTTGTGAATGATTTGAATTTTAGTTGAATGCCAAAAACTCGTGAACGTATCATTCTAGAATCTTTTCCGAATGGTGTCCAGATAATGTCCAGATCATGTCCAGATCGTGTCCAGATCGTGTCCAGATCGTGTCCAGATCGTGTCCAGAATATTGTCCAATGACCAGTTTTCAGTGGCATTCTAGTGACTTGTCTAGTGTGTCGGATACATCACACTGCAGATTTCGAGATGGGCACACAATGCAGACGGCTGATGCACCTGGGCGACTCTTAACATGCGCAAGGTTCGGCTACTTGACACGAGTGGCCTCCACCATTCTTTCGTGGAGATAGTCGCTTAATTTGAGCAAGCCACTGCCATTGCACAAACGATACAAGGCATTGGGCTCGTACGTGCCCGGCACAATCTTTCCCCCGTTGTCAACCAACACATAGCCAAATATGTCGTCCACATTTGGTATGCGGGAATACTTGGGAGTCTCTCGGAGGTCATAAATGGGCATATAGGTCAGGGCATTGACGCCGGCCTCCATGATGAAGGTAAAGTCGAGATGGACGGATTCACCGATGTTTCGGTGGAGCGTTCGAAGAAACTCTGCGTTTGTCTGGAACGTGCTAGGAGTGATTTTCTGGTATGGCGAGTGGCCAATAGCCAAAGAGTCTGGGTTGGGACTTAGATTGACAAGAAACTTGCCAGCTTTCTCGTGGAGGAAGACCTGGGAGTTTCCGGCCACGCGCGAGAAGAAGCGGAGCTGCTGCAACATGGCAATGGAGCTTGGGGATGGGACTGCCACGAAAGATGCGGAGGCAGGCTTGTCTCGCCCGCGTGCATGCAGGAACGCGTGTCACGTGCCCGCCGGCTGCGTCTAGGTCAGCGCGAAGGTCGTTTAAGTCATGACCCACTTGATAAGCAGTCTATTTGAGTACTTTGGTTCGATATGAAACGGTAGAGTCCGCAGTCAGCGGGCAGTCAGTGGGCAGTCACGTGCAGCCACGTACCTTCGCTGCAGTCAACGGTTCACGTAACATACCGTTTGACAAAGAAGCACACTTGAAGTTGCCCAATGCGCGTCAATCCTCAGTGCTTGGAGTTCCAAGATACGACTTGCACACATGCAAGGCTGATGGCAGTTTCAAGCCTCGGATCCTTGAGTATGAAAATGCTGATCATCACGTGAGAGAGGAGACTTGCTAATCAGGATTGGTGTACGGGTGTCTGGTGTAGCGAACCCCGCGCATTAGTAGGTGTTCAAGAGGCCAGCGGGATCATCTCCACAATCGAGCCGTTGTATACGATAACAATGTGCGAAGATCTCTCCCCTTAATACCTGTACCAAATATCTCACCATATTGTGTGCCTATCTTTTTTTGAACAAAGTGAAGCGCGAGCCTGATCAGGAGCGCCATGTGTGCGGAACAGTGTTTGTGTGCAGACCCTTGTTTTGCTGATGCATAGTTGAAACGTGGTGAGCGGCATCACCCGATTCGGACATTTGGTGCAGCTGAAATGGCGGCATGTACAGGGAAGTGATACCCTGTGCCCTCGGGTGCTCCGAGTGGCGGATGCGGGGGCTCCGTAGAAAAGTATATAAGTGAGGCACCCGCCCACATTGCATGGTATCAAGAAAGAAACGGTCATCCGCAAGATCCCAGGAGGCATAGATATGAATTGAAATAGACACTGAGACTCAACTCTAATAGAGTCACCAGGCACTAATGATGGCCGTGCTCCAGAGAATGTGCAAAGGAGCCTTACGCTCAATATTTGGAAGAGGAGTTAGATCCACCGTGGACAGTGCGCCATGGACTTGACCTGTGATGTGCGGTTACAAGGTGAGGCCTTCGGGAACCCACAAGTGGAGGGCGGGTACAATTCCAATTCCAACCGGCTATTTCTGTGGCTTAGACGATGTGGCACCATTTGCACCTCCTCGGATGATATATCATGGTTTTACTAGAATGCAACGTCGTGGTTTTCTCCCCCGCCTCACACACCACATTCGCCTTTATATTGGTCAGATGGTGAACTTCTGGGCAGTAAAGGGGATACGGATGTGATCTGCCCCTTCCCCCATTTCCCATTTAGACCAAAGGAGGTCAAAAAGTCATTCAGGGCCCCGCCCCGGTCAGATTTCACATGATATGGATGATCCCTTGTTTCAGGGTTCCTCACGAATACTTCTCCTCTTAGTGTTCCCCGTTAACAAAGAACAAATAGAGCATGACAAACATAACAAACACAGTAATGTCTATATATGCATGAACTGTGATTTTGATATTCAAGAACTACCAGTGAATCACGCGACACTCGGGGAAAATTGGGTGTGAGAAGCTTTAGACCAAAGCTACTTCACAATATCTTTCACACTCTCATAATATATTGTGCTTGCATGCAGCATCCAGAATATCTAGCGTTTTTGCAACAAAATTAGCTTACCGACTAAGGATTGAGACTCAGTTTCGTTGCAGAGTTCACCATCCTCTCAATTGTTCTGTCAAACTCTTCGTTAAGCATGAGCCGACACTGGACTGCATCTTTGCATATCACAACTCTCTGGGAGCGATCAACATAGTCACCCACATGGATTTTGATATCGTCCTCTTTCATAAGAAGCTTATTTCAGACAGTTTTCTTTTCCGAACTCCGCTAGGCTTCTTTAGTCTGGTATCAGATAAGCGGCGCTTTCTCAAACCATAAAGACATTTGTTGGTTTTGTTAACAAAGTGTGCTTTTCTTCATTATTGCAGTTTAAAGAGTCGTCATATCCTGCTGGGTGCTTCATATAATTGTCTTCTTGGATTCCCCCCAGAACGGTACTTTTAACATCCATTTGGTGCATTGTCATTCCGTTAATAGCAGGCAATGACTAAGCAAAAGCTTTCAACTTAAACACAGGAGCGTGGCTTCGAAGTCAGGTCCCTCTATCCGTGTGCCTTCAGCAACCGTGCTTTAGGAAGGTTATTTTCTTTGAATGTGAAAGCCTATCCAGAGGAATTTAGTCTCAAGTGGAATTCCCGGAACAATGGGAAAAGTCTGATTCCGTATCTACAAGGACCAAAGCAGGGAAGCATTAACGGCTTTGACGCGGTACTTAGCGGAGCCCATGTTTTTCGGTTACGTTGCGGCCTCTCCCGATAAAGCGTGAGATAGTCTTGACCGGAAAATCCCGGACCTTCGACGATCATGACACGAGGATTATTGCTTAACATGCGGTGGCTCAGGTGTGTTCGTTTGTTGAGACTCGTGTCCCAAGTCGCTTCACCTGTACTGTTGCAACCCTTTACTTTAGCAGATTTCCAGGGAGAAGGAGCTGAACTGAGTGTTTGGGTCATCCTTAAACCTCTCCTTGGAGCTTTAACCAATGTTGCTTTGCAATGGCTCCAAGACGTTTATAGATTCAAAGTCTGTAAATGAATATGCTCAAAACCTACAAGAAAACAGGAGAAGGGCCTCACAACGGAATTACCATTAGTACATGTCGCCAATGACGAAGTACTGGACCCTGTCTAAGTTCTGCAATCCATAATTGACTAGTTGTCCTTCCATAATTGACTAGTTGTCCTTCCATAATTGACTAGTTGTCCTTCCATAATTGACTAGTTATCCTTCCATAATTGACTAGTTACCAATCAATAATTGACTAGTTATCCAATCCACAATTGACTGGTTGATGGTTTACACAGTGTGTTCATAAATGGCACTGCAAATGTCTGGCGCATTCTCATATTGACACTCTCCCACCAACACTCGGCGAAATCAATAAATTCAAAAGAGGATATAATGTGTAAGCAGTGTTTTCAATGCCAATTGGTACTCTACCCATACCGAAAAACATCCTCCCGGAGTTTCACCCACCTGTTACAACCATAGGGCATGCATACCTGGGTTATATGCAGTCTGCGGTGTCAGGCCATACCACGAATCATTCAAGTACCCACGGACCGCCTGAATGAATAAAGCTTTTTTTCCATATTTTCTGCACCTCTGCATTGTGGTTCATAACTGGAGCCACAAAACAGCCACAGTTATCCCCAAGTCCACCTCATCCAAGTAGCCCGGGCTCTATGCAGTCTGCGGTGTCAGCCCACCACTCCGCCAAGTGAAGCACCAGCAATCCGAAGGTCTGAGTCTTTTCCATATCCTCTGCCCCTGAATTGATTCACGCACTACTAGAGTTCAAGAAACCTCTTTAACAGCTACCGCATGATGGGTTGTGAGCCCCGGGCAGAACTCCACGACCTCTGTTAACACGTGATGGTTCCTCAGCATGCAGGTGATGGTGGCTGTGCAGTTCCCAAACTGCATACAGATAGACATCGCCGCGCGATAGCCAAATCGGGAAAGTCTCGGGTACGAGAGGGGACACGTGGCGTGATTCCTATACGAGGAGCTCGTATAGGGAATTATATAACAGGAGGCCCCCGCACCGATTCACCCGGCAGGAGTTCCTTCACGAGAATCAGGAGTTTATACTTAGCTAGAAATAAGTCTGAAAGTTAACAACCTCTGGCCACCAGAATAGCTAAGGGATGGGACTCGTGAGAAGGTGCCACACGTGACGGCCGCCAGTGCACGGACGAGTTCATCGAACCGATCTGCCTGTGGTGAGGTCTGCGCCGCTTGGTAGAACCGCAAGTGGGTGCTCCCTATGACTCGCCGGAAGGACCCGGCTTTTCCAGAAATGTATGTCCGCGTTGCAATTCTGCTTCACGTCTTTTTTCCTGCCATTGCCCTTGAAGCTCCCATAGTTTTTGTCAGCTGGCTGGACAGGCAAGAATGTGAAGAAGGCGCAGATGTGCGACTTTCGGATGCTACTTCAAGACCAAGCGCTTCTGGATCATCACTATGTGGAAATTGACTTTTTTATTGTGATAAGTACGTGGAAACCCATTTCTGTATGGAGACAAAACTTCACCATGAAACACCTCCTTCACAAATTCACAATCTAGAATATTGTTGTTCCAATGGTGGAGAAGGAGTGTGACTTCTGTGCATTGTGGTGGCTTTTGGCTTGTCTTTCATGGGCAGTGTGGCCGCATCATTCGGCCCGAAACGTTTTTGGTGAATCGTACAGTCAGCCTATTTCACCCTTCCCAAAGCGTTCTAATAAATCTACTTGAGCATCCATTTCTGTTCTGATTTCTTGAATTGTCCAATTGCAGAGGTTCACAGAATTTGGTGCTTCTCCCATATCTATTAAAAGATTTTTGGTCACTCTTCAGCAGCGTCTAGTTCTAGAGGATGACACGTTGACCTGAACGAGGGGTCATCTACACTTGGTTGGACAGCTGCATAGGCCAGGTCACCTGATCTCGTGAAAGCGTCCATCAGCCTTGTTTTTGGCGGGCACGGGAATCTGGCCCTGGTCGTGTCACGGCAGGTGGCGCCTCGAAAAACCCCATTCGGGCTTGGTTTAGACGGAAATGGCCAGACGCGGGTCCGAGCCAGCATCCGATAAGCTACCTGTTCCCGCGTCCAAGCCTCGAATGTCGGGAAAGGCCTTGGTTCCTACCACGGTTCCGCCTTTGGCCACCATGGCTGAATTGCATAGCCATGGGCGTGCACATGGTGGATGTGACATTAATAACGACTGTAGTTGCAGTGAGAGCTACCCATTCTGTAGCGACGTAGAATCTGGAGTCTTGGTTGCAACTTGAACTTCCCATACATCTTGGTCCATTAAATCCTTCATGGTCCAGTGACTAAAGGAATCTGGTCTGACACAAAGCTAGCAGAATATGCTTGGCGTCAAGTTTCATTTGATGTCCTTCGTAAATGGATTGTATTTTGTTGACCTTCTACACAAGGCTTACCTTATAAATGTATTAATATACATTCTTATTACTAAGGATAGAGTAATCATACACATGATTGTTCATGTTGCTCTATAGGGATGGCAATAGTGCCAGCTTTTATATCCTTCGATTGGCGTCACTTGGGTGCTTTCAAATCGGCATAACCAGCCTCTAGTAGCTTGTGATTGGTGTTGATTCTTATGAGTCACGGGTCTCGTCTTCAGTGTGCTCTTGTCAAACCGTTCCAACCTGTTGGCACAGCATTGCTCCCGTGACTGTCCAAAGGTCAACAGTTTGTTGGTGATGCATCATGGAGTGTATTTTAGTAGCCACTAGTGGTTTAGTCTAGCTGCTTCCCACATGTGTGTGTGTGTGTGTGTGTGTGTGATGTTCATGCCAAGGAAGTTTGAAACTTCCCCAAACCCTTGAACCGCCGCCTCACCGTCCCTTGTCCTGTTGCTCTACCTTTCTTCCCAGCACCAGCACCCCATCCACACGAAGTGCGATGAGTACTTCATCTTTCTTGAGGATGACGACCACTTCTACTCTATGTTCGAGGTGTGGCTCATAAAGTATGAGGGCCATATCTTTATGACAAGGAAAGCCGCTTGCTTCCACTCGCTGCTTCCAGGAAAGTACAGCAATTCTGAGATGGGTGATCCTAAACTGTATTCAGGTGCTTTGGGCCACAAGAGGTCACACTATTGAGATTCCTATTTGACATCAATATGCCCATCAGTTTTGGGCTGTATTAGGCATGAAAACCCTAAGCAAGCATTTACACGTCTGCACAAAACAAATCTTTGGTGTCAAGGTAATTGACCTCAAAACAGCAAAATCGTCTGATGTCAAGATCGTCTGATGTCAAAATCGTCTGATGTCAAAATCGTCTGATGTCAAAATCGTCTGATGTCAAAATCAGAAGCAGGTGTTGGCTACCCGGATGGACACAGATTCAACAAACCTACAACCTTGACCTCGGAAATCCAAACTCCTAATGTAAATTCTAAAGTCTCCAGTGCCAACGAGGAAGAGCAAATGGAGGATGTTTCTCGGACTGGAGTACGGTTCATAATCGACTGTATCGACAGAACCCACCGATTTCATACTAGCAGTCTTTACTCGGCAAGACACTGGCACAAGTGCATTTCTAAGGTGATTTTTGAATTACACAACACCAATCTGCACCGCGAAGCTTCAAGATTCCATGTAGTGATATTTTGGAACACCGTCACACTTCGGGTTGGCTGACTCTGACTCTAGGGAGGAATCTGAGGCACAGCAAGAAGAAACACCCACCACATTTTGGGTCAAGTTCAAGATCCCAAGTGAGAGTATGAGTTGAGTTTGAGAAGAGCTGAAGAGGTTTCAACTGCAAAAATTCAAAGGTGAAGCACCTACTTCGACTAGGCGCTTTTCATGCATTGCCACGGGGAAATAAACTCCGGAAAGCTTTTGATGATCTTCTGGAAAAGAATACCCCGCGAAATGCCTGAACTCAATTTTCAAAAAGTGGTTTAGACAAAATGCCAAGCGATTGTTTGGCGACGAGTCTTCAGAACTCTCGGTTGCACTGCGCAGGCGATGTTCATTGAGTAGGCATGTTTTGAGTAGGCATGTTCATTTGAGTAGGCATGTTCATTTGAGTAGGCATGTTCATTAGAATAGAACCTGTTCGCTTGAAGTAACTGTTGTGCGTTTAAGTAACACCCTTAGCTGGAGAGGTTCTTCCTGGATAGCCAGTGACACACACAATGTCACCTCTCTTCAAAAAATGGTGCTCTTTCTCGTACACCTCGAAGGATTCCGCATCTTGGGCCTGAAAAGTTGGTCAAGGTTTTTGCCCACCCGGCACAGCGACCGCCGGAATTTGTGGAGGGGCAAGGAGGAGGCTTCAGGTTTGGCCTTTGGCGCAAGCACTTCACAGAATTCCTTCGGCTGTTGCAGTGTTTCGACATCCTTACACAGAATGCCTGTCTTGTCTGCGGCTTGATCTGAGCCATTGAGTTTTTCATTCATTCTTGATTATGGCCAATGTGGAAATGACTTCACAACAGAAGTTCAAGGTACAGAAACCCTGTCAGCGATCCGTTGAGATTTGGGCAATGATATGTAGCGCTCTTGATGAGCAGTTATTTCAGACAAATGGAGCTGCTTTGACCCATACAGCGACTTGTCTTGGTAACTTGTCTTGGTAACTTGTCTTGGTAACTTGTCTTGGTAACTTGTCTTGGTAACTTGTCTTGGTAACGGAAGTTCGAGTGCCTTGACTGAGATTGAGCTGGAGCGGTTCAAGCGATGTGACACATCTTTTCTGGTAGACTCTTTTCAGACACTAAGAAGTAAGGCTCCTATCATCTTCTTCTCAGCGATAGAGGGAGGCGGTCGGATTTCTGGCCAGTTTGTCAGTTTCCCGCGGGATGCTCTCTGTGTCGTCGGTCCAAGATCATTGAGAGCTGTCCTGGTTCACCTTGGTGGCCCGGAATTACTGCTTTCCTGAAGGACTAGGGCCGGCAGCCGGATGAGGGCTCCGTGCGTGGCCGTAAGCTGCTTAAAATGGGCTCGATATGTATTTCAACTAAGAAGCCTCTGTAAAAATCATGGGTCTTAAAAAACCGTGTTCGAAGAGCTGTACAAGAGCGCACCATGGAGACGGCCGTACTCATGCTTGACCGGACTGGGATTAGAAGAGACATCTGTCCTTCTCGACGCCAGGTCCTCTAGCATCGTTTGGTTCTATCCGTGCATCCTGGGCCTTGTCAAAGCCTTAGCAATCGGCGTCACTGCCATTTTCACCGTGTCCGCTGCCGCCGTTTTCACCGTGACCATCGCTGCCGTTTTCACCGTGACCATCGCTGCCATTTTCACCGTGACCATCGCCGCCATCGCCGCCATTGCCGCCATTGCCGCCATTGCCGCCATTGCCGCCGTTGCCGCCGTTGCCGCCATGTCCGCCGTGGCCATTGCCGCCATTTTCACCGTGTCCATCGCCGCCATTGCCGCCATTTCCGCCATTTCCGCCATTTCCGCCGTGGCCATCGCCGCCATTTTCACCGTGGCCATCGCCGCCATTTCCGCCATTGCCACCATTTCCGCCATTTCCGCCATTTCCACTGTTTCCACAGTTTCCGTGGCCTTCGTTGCACTCAGGGGTTGGCTCAGGTGGACATGAAGAAGTTGAGGTTGTAGTGGTGGTGCATGGAGTCTGTGGTGGGACATCTGGTGTAGTTGGTGGAACACCCGGGGTGGAGGAGGTATCACATGGAGTCTCCGGAGAAGTAGTTGGTGGAACACCCGGGGTGGAGGAGGTATCACATGGAGTCTCCGGAGAAGTAGTTGGTGGAACACCCGGGGTGGAGGAGGTATCACATGGAGTCTCCGGAGAAGTAGTTGGTGGAACACCCGGGGTGGAGGAGGTATCACATGGAGTCTCCGGAGAAGTAGTTGGTGGAACACCCGGGGTGGAGGAGGTATCACATGGAGTCTCCGGAGAAGTAGTTGGTGGAACACCCGGGGTGGAGGAGGTATCACATGGAGTCTCCGGAGAAGTAGTTGGTGGAACACCCGGGGTGGAGGAGGTATCACATGGAGTCTCCGGAGAAGTAGTTGGTGGAACACCCGGGGTGGAGGAGGTATCACATGGAGTCTCCGGAGAAGTAGTTGGTGGAACACCCGGGGTGGAGGAGGTATCACATGGAGTCTCCGGAGAAGTAGTTGGTGGAACACCCGGGGTGGAGGAGGTATCACATGGAGTCTCCGGAGAAGTAGTTGGTGGAACACCCGGGGTGGAGGAGGTATCACATGGAGTCTCCGGAGAAGTAGTTGGTGGAACACCCGGGGTGGAGGAGGTATCACATGGAGTCTCCGGAGAAGTAGTTGGTGGAACGCCCGGAGTGGAGGAGGTATCACATGGAGTCTCCGGAGAAGTAGTTGGTGGAACACCCGGAGTGGAGGAGGTATCACATGGGGGGACTCCTGGGGTAGTCTCCGACGAGGTAGTTGGTGGAACACCTGGCGTAGTCTCCGACGAAGTAGTTGGTGGGACTCCCGGGGTAGTACTTGAAGATGTAGTTGGTGG
>NLAK01000197.1:0-10183 GCA_002370295.1 Metschnikowia bowlesiae | reverse complement strand
GCATCCTCTATACAGTAGTCTGCACACAAGCTATGGACTGCATCTAGAGCAGTCACAAATACAGGTTCGCACATCACACAGTTCAACACACATCACACAGTTCAACACATGAATCATAAAAGTCCTGGAAATAGGCGATCTAACTTTGAAGGTTTTTAAATACATGAGCTACGTCAGATACAAGGTTGGGGATTTCAGAAGGGGAGTTCAATAAAGAGAATCCAGGTGCCCTTGGATGAATCCCACTCAAGATATGGGTTTGGACACACTGCTTGGAAGGTAACACTAGATAAACACACATTAAAACTACCAATGCCCTGACTACTTAGTCACTCGTATTGATATTGATTTGAGTATGAATATGATCAGGTTCCCGCTAAATGCCAATCCCTCTCCAGTCAAAGAAGAGAGCGTCATGATTCCTTGGATTCTCACGGACCTTCCTCAAAAGAGGATCGCTCAACTGAAAACTAAAGAGGTGTAACCAAAAATACCTAACAATACCAGGCTCATATAGGGCCTCAATATCCTGTTGAATCAGTATCTACTACGGTTTGATTTTGGTCCTGGAAGGAAGTTACGTCATCCAATCTGGCAAGAATAAGTAAAGATGGTTCATCTAATCACAGAATCTGAACTGATATCTCATTGAACTGCCCTCACTAAGCCTTTGTGTTTTCATGGAAACGCTTCGCATCTCGCGGGCTTCAGAATCCCATNCTAAGCCTTTGTGTTTTCATGGAAACGCTTCGCATCTCGCGGGCTTCAGAATCCCATGATCTTTGCATCACTCAAAAATTGACGCCAAATAAGGCTATCCGGGCGGTTCTAACGTTTCATGTCTACATTAGTTATACTGAATCCTTTAGGGCTGAAAAGTTCCGTAGTATGTTGGGGAATGTATTCCTAGGATTGAGAATCTGGGTGGCTTGAAGGTTCAATTGAATAAGGGCAGTCAATTCGCCATGCCAATGTTCTACTTTTGGGGTTCCGGACTGGTTTGAGGGGATTCCTGAAAAATGTAACACGTCGCATGGAGAAAAGGGACATTTGAAGGTATGAATTGCTCGGACCTGACTTGTAATTAATTGTTAAGGCGTGATTGAAGGAGGCGGAAACCCCTGTCTCAAGCTAAATAAAAAAAGCCTACAAGAGGTAACCTAGGGGCTTGAAAGCCTGCACTACAATGTAGCCAGTACGTTAGCGAAAGGACCCTTAAGCCAATAAGCGACTTTTTTCTTTTGTTCAGTTCTTGCAGAGGTACGATCTGACGTACTTATACAACTAGACTCATTTTTTAGCTTTCACTGCACTAAAATTGTCTCTTTTCTAAATGATACTTGAATACTGAGCAAGAATGTACCGTCACTTTCAGTCAAGATACATTATATTATTCCATGGACATCCTGTTCCCTACCTAACTTTGTACTGGAAAAGACACTTGGATCTTCTACTATCACTTCATACAGGAAAACCTCCTGTTGTCATCCCAAAGGATCTCTCCCTTGAACTTCTCGAAGCAACAGCATAATGAATTTGCTGCCAAGGCATCCACCGCAAGAGACCAAACTAAAGTGTTTTCTGAAAATAATCCCCATTGGCACAGATCTCAAAACAAGCCTTGCAACTACAACAAAGGTTTGTCTGTTGGGACTTGCGAATTAGTGTTCTTGCGGTCACTACATGTCACTTGACTGCACACAGAAGAAACAAAGGTTGAAGTTGTTGATGGCCTCAGTCTGTATGCACACTCTCTTCACAAAAGCAGAGTGAGAAGGGATTGAACAATAGTTCTCCTTCTACCTCCTGATTGCACAGTTGCAATGACAACGACGCAGCCCCACAACGGGCTGCACTTAGGGAAGGCTTCTTTCCATTATTTGAGGAAGTGTTTTTTTTTTTCAGCCTATGTTCAAGTGCATGGATATACAGGGGCGTGTAACTTTAAAACTGCCGAGCAAGGTTTTGCGCGATTGGGGAGCTTTTATATGTGACTCCTTGCCAAAACCTGCACATGCCCGAAATCACCAAAAGTCACACTAATCTCACGTGGGACATTAGGGCTAACACATTTAGCTCACTTCCTACTCACGCGTTAACAGGAAGCGACCGCGGCCCCAAGGTAGAGAGTAATCAATCAGACAAGAAAAGAAGCTAAGTATTTATGGGGGTTTCAGAAATAAGAGCGGACTACCGAAGTTGTAGCATTAAAGAAGTTGAAGGTCATCCTGATAACTACACCAAACTCTGAGAGTGTGTATCACAACCCTCAACATCCTGTATATAATCTTTATCAATTCTTCACATCTATCCCAGCATCATCTGAGATCAGAAACCGCTTAACAGCTTTTTGAAATGGACACTTGGGGAGCGGTTTCTTTTATAACGACAGAGCATGTATGAAATTAAGAACCAACTTTCCTTCTAAACTGTCGTTCACTCACTAACTTACGAACCTTTGAGTCCACCGACTTGATGATAGAAACGGTTGCGCCGCAACTTACCAACATACCCAGGAATGGTTTTTTTAGGCTTATGTTTTTCTAGCTGCAGTACCCTTTCTGAATTGTTTTTAATTTTCTGTACCTAAAGATGCTCTTTGGAAAAAACCGCGCTCGCAAAAGTCTACGCATATCTTTTCTGGCAGAAAATCTCCAGGTGCAAGGCCTAGGTGAATTCCCGCAGGTAATTGCAAAAAGTTCTCCCAGGGACGAGTCGAACGTCCGATCGCAAGATTCCTATCCATTACAGTCTTGTGCCTTACCAGCTTGGCCACCGGGAGGTGATTGAAATTGTTGGAAAAAGATTTCTACTCATGACACTAAGGTATCCCGTCCGGATGAAACCCAAATTTTACCTGTTGTGTTCGATGTCTGTGCCCTAATGCTAACTCCAGTGTATTCAAATGGGGTTTCTCTTTTTCCCCAATCCCGGGATTTCCTCGTTTTTCTAGGTTCAATACATAGTATGATAAAATCAGAGCATAGCAATCCGTTTATACATTTAAAAGAGGCTTTGGTGTGTCTGTGAAAGGTATAAATCAATAATACATAGGACAATACACATACTCGTCGTTTGTCAGAGTATCGGGTAGGTCTGTTTTCTGGCCTACTGCCCGATTCGGAACTCCCAGTCTTTTTCATGAACCACATGTGTAACGATTGATGCCACCTCAATTGTTCCTTCACACTTCAATTTGCTCTTCTCACTCTTTGTGTTAATTAATTTGGAATTTGTGAACGCTTTTTGGCGCTTCTCTATTTTAGCTGCAATCTTGAATATTCTTGATGTCTTTCTATCTCCAGCTACTAACGTCTGATACGATCTTGACTCTTTTTCATGGGGCAATAATTCAACCAAAGACATTACTTTGGCTCCCATCTGCATCGCCGTCGGGATCTGCCATTTTGGCGACCCTGGGTCAATCTGATGTAATCTGGTGTAATATTCTAGCTGCCCTGATCTTATCTTGATTAAGGTTTTTACACTATTCTGTTACTATCGAAAGCCCTCTGAATTCGCTTAGACCTTTAGGAATCGTGGAATTTGGGAGAGTACTTTTTCTTGAAGTTGCGCTCCAGGCTTATACGATATCAAGGGTGCAAAGTCAAATAACGATATGGTGAGTGTCTGGCCAGTGGAGGCATATGCCAAAGAAGACTTGAACTCTTCAAGTGACTCGGCCTAAGAGCTAGAAACCCATGGAACAGGGGGTTGAGCACTTGACAAAGCAATCAATGGATCAAAAAGACGAAGCTTTGAATGTGTTGTCGAATAAGCAAGTCCAGATTTTAATCACTGCAGCCCTGCTAGCACCTACATCGTATGCTTAACATGGATGGTGCACGATTCACGAAGTGTGATACTCCGATTTAGACTGATTAGCGTGAAGAGGTATTTATATAGCTGAAAACCCACAACATAATCATTAAGGCCGTAATTTCGGGGCCTTTAAGTCACCTAAAACATTGGTAAAGGGGAACAAACTATTCATTCATCAATGACAGTGAGATTCAAGTCAAATTGTTACACAAAATTAATGCTAAAGGAGGCAAGCATCTCAAACTGAGTCATCTTTGTTTTGCACTTTTTCACCACAGTTAGCCAAAATTCTAGCAACTTCTTTACTCTGGGTGATTAATGAGTCGAGAGGATAACGTCGAGGTTTCTACGATAGGGCAGTGGTATATGCTAAAGAAATTTCCACTATTCCTTCCTGGGGTCCCAGTATATTCGTGGTTCCCAATTCCAGGAAAGATTACTTCTACATCGCTTTTATTTTCTCTTGCAATTACTAGCTAAGTATTCTCTAGGTGATTTGTTTCAAGAGTGTAACAGGTTCATTGTAACTGGGCTACGTCCTGCCACTGCATTTAAAGAGTGATTTCTAGAAGACATTTGCTCTCTGGTTCGTTCTCATGGTAGCCCCTCTTGCCAAGTTTCAAAATCCCGTGGTGTAGCCAAGGCTCATTAGCGATACGCAATCCCACCTCTAAGGGTTCGCAATATCCTCACAATCCATAGGCTCATTTCCGATACGCAATCCCACTTTTAAGGGTTCGCAGTATCCTCACAATCCATTGGCACATTGGGGTTCATTACCGCAAGGCTGTCCAAGCCACCATAGGAACTTGCCAGAAATCTCGTGTCACTCTAGATCTCTCTCTTTGCCTGCAGTTTCAGTTAGTAGTCAGTATCAGTTCCCTATAACAATCCCAAGACAGATCTTTTTAATCTTCTCTTTTTTTTTCATGTTTTTTTTTTTTTCAATTTTCTTATTCTTTCTTTCAATAGCTATAGCCATTTGGCGAGTAGCTCTTCATCTATTGACATGGCCAATGTCAATCATTGTCGAGTGGTACTCTTATCATGGCTTTTTTCATGGTGAGCCAGGAGCCTCAGACTCAAGTCAGTGTAGACCTTCATAAAGTCTGCACGGGCCCGGCTCACTTCCTTGCAGACTGCTTTGATGCGGTTGAACTTTTCCAGAAGCACTGAGTACGCTTCCAAGTCAATGCACTTGTCCAAAAAGCTCCGCTGGCTGTCCACATCTAGACATCCAATGAGGCGGTCGGCTTCACTCAGTGTAAGTGCCTTGTGGCCAAGAGTGTGGACCCATATATTGTGGAATTGTTGCTGGTACAATTCCTTGATATTGCAAGCCTCGGCATGCTGGCGGATCACCTCGATCAAGTCCGTCGTGAAGCCAGCTTCAATTTTGCTGATGCTCTCCACTGCACTCTGGTCCATCTGGCGCATGTTGTCGAAGTCGTCCTTCAACTTGGAGAGGCGCTGCTCGTAGTTCGCCAAGTTATGGTCACTGTTGGCCAAGTCGGTGCATATCTTCACAAACACTTCGCCGGTGGCCTGGAGGTTTTCCATGAGAGCGAGGATGAAAGCCTCAATGCGATCGTGAATGCCAAACTGTGCCAAAAACTTCTTCTTGTAAAGCATCATTAATTCATCTTGGCCCCGGATGAGGCCCTGAAGGTGTGCAACTTGCCTGGATCCCAAAGTTGGAGCCTGCTCAATTGGCATTGCTCCAGAGGCGAGAGTGGCCAGGCTTGCGAATCGCACCTTCTTTTGTTTCACCTCCACACACACCTCGACTTGCAAGGACTGCAAGTACTGGTCCAAAACATTTTCGGTATTGGACTTGCAAAGAAGCTTCATGTCCAAGAAAAGGCATTTCAATTCAAACCTTCCATCGAGTTGTGGTACCAAGACGGTCTCCATTTCAAGCGCGATCCACAATTGGCTTTTGGGTTTGGGGAGCCACGAGTCCAACCCCGATTCCGTTTTGGCTGCCAAAGCCGGTACTAACTTCTTGACAGTGCAAAGAGTGCTGGACTCGGCGACGCGCTCCCCCAGCTTCGTGGAAACAACAGCCTTCCCAGTACAATTCTGGGCTTTGTTTTCAGCACCCGACTTTAGTGCCACTCCAATAACTTCTCCCAACTTTCTGTCTATGGTCGTCTGGCCATATTTACCAAGCCTCTGCTGGCCAGTAATATCAGGGCCCGATTTTCGGGGCTTCTTAATCAGCGGCGTTTCAGAAAAGCCCTGGTCAGCCTCTCCAATAACCTCTTCAATCTCCTCAATGACCTTATCGCCATGGCCAGCAATGGAGTTGCGGATGGTCAGCTCGGGCGAGATCAAGTTGGCCGCAATCACTGAATGTTGTGGAGCCGGAGCTAACAAGAGTGGGGCATTCTCCACTGTCATTTTCACAAACGGCAACGTGGGAACATCTTTGGTCAAATAAAATTTACCTGAATCAAAGAGGCTTGGGGCAATGGTAGTGTTGTCCAGCCTTGCCGTCGCCTGCCCACCCGTGCCAGGCTCTTGAACAGCTAAGTTTTCGTGTTTCATCCATGTTAAAGGCCCAGTACTTACGAAAGTACTGTTTTTGTCACTAAAGGACTGAGACTTAAGCATATGCTCTTTGAAATCCCCTGGGAGCATGGTGCGGTACTTGGCGAGCACGCGCTCCTCGTCGAGAAGCTCGCTATCCAAACGGGCCAGCTTGCAGGTACCAGTTTCCCTCGCATCAGCAGGTCGTAAAAAATTCACCAAGTCCGTGTCCACTGATTTGAGGCCAACCCGACTTGCAAAGACCCGGAATTTGCACACGGTGCGACTCGCGCCAAGACGGTGCACTTTGCGGCCCGCCACGGGGCACTCGGACTGACAGCACACTGGGATTCGCTGAACATAGCAGGCATTGTGAAACTTTATGCGCCGCAACTTGCAAAGCCACTTGCTCCATTTCTTGGTGGCCTGGAAGTGGACCGCGTGCTGGTTCTCCTGTCGCTTAAGGTTCTTGGGCACAGGTTTACCACGGTGCGCGTTTTCGCACCCAAATCCGGGTGCTGCAGGCATTTCCTTCTTGAACATGGCAATGCCTTTGGGCAGCAACAATTTTTTGATTTTCTCGCTCAAAGACCTTTTGGGCTTAGCCCTTAAAGTGCCTACGCTTGAAACGGACTGCCGCGCTGCAACAAAATTATTGCACCATGCATCCAACTCTGGGGTCTCTTCATGGCAGTCTTCCAAATACGACACGCCTACTATCTTCTGGGTGCTCTTTGCCGTAGTTTCATGAGTGGGGTGAAGACTCCGGCCAAAATGCGAGGCAGAAAGCAGTAAGTCACCCCGCTCACAAGGTCCCATAGTGGGCTCTGATACCAGGGCCGACTTGAAATGAACGATTGGGGTCGCTCCCTGCTCTTGGTAGAGACCCTCGACCAAGCGGGAATGTCCCATATTCCCTGTCACCTTGATTTTTCTAGCTCGCTTGTTTTTGTGGAAATCTGAGGCTCGGTGGTGATGGAGGTGCAGGAAAAGGGAGAATAAATCAACGGTGGTTGTATTACTGAAGTTGTCAGTGGATTCTTAGAATGTCTTCAAATATCAAAGGACAACTGATTGTCAATTGATGGTGAAGGCGTAATAAGAAGTGTGGTGGGTAATAAAATTTAGATGCGCAAATCTGTGTGATCAGGTACAGAACACTGCAAGGTTCACAAAACGGGATACAGGCGTCTTCTCGAAAGACGCGATTACAACTTGATGCAGACGCAAAGCATCATGGTCACAGTTTTTAAATGGGTTATTATTCTGAAACTGGGCCCTGGGATCTACCTCAAGCCTCAATTGCTCCCCTGCACCTCTAATTTAACTTCAACTACTTCCATAAAATTCGAAAAAGATTGTTTGGAATTTCGGGGATTGTACATTTTACAAGGTCTTTCTACCATAAATCTAGTATGCCTTCTGGCGACTAAGGTTCTGATTTGAAGCACTTTTCAAAGCCCAAAAGTAATTAAAACTAGGGCCAGTCTTAACAATTACAGTATTTTTTAATTAGTGCAAAGACCTTTTGCCAATACTCAATCTGAAGTGAAACAGCTGATGCATCCGAACTCACAAATCCACAAAAGCCGCAATTTCTCACAGCAAATGGGTTGTGATTTTTAATATTCACGGCAACAACATGACTTTTCATAGTATTTTCCTTTTTCAAGAATAGAAAGTCTGGGTAAATATGCGAAAAACGGCTGGTTGTGCCTCACTAGGTAGAGAGATTTTTGTTGAGGTTCACAGAAAAGGCGCGGATTGGCTAAGTCACCTTATATAATGGAAAAAAAGAATATCTCAAATAATAACAAGACATATTCGAGAATAGATTTAAAAGAGGAAAATTCGGGTAGCAAATAGCACCACCAGGAACTGTGCGAATAGTACTTGGCCCCGGTGCTGAAGATATCCAGCATAGACAGTTGAGACTTAGCGGCTGAGTTAAATGCGTACCAAAAAGAGACGCACTATGTGCAGTTGGAAAAGACTTGTGCAGGCACTTTTCTCGTTGTGTGCAGATTGGGCACAAGGCCTAAATCTAGAATGCCTCGAGGTAATAACTTCCCACCTTGTGAAAGCGTCCGAATAATAGTAGACAATCTACAAGCTGCTTTGCTGGAACAATATGTACGTGGTGGCTCAATGTACATGATCTATGCCCAGCGTTAACTAATATTACCAAGAGAAGTTTCCAGTCTAGGTTAGTGTCCATAGTCATCTGAACAGCTGAGCCTTACTGGATATTACTAGGTCTTCAAAGAGAATGCGGTTTGTCCAGAGAACAAACCATTCAGCTTATTTGGCTTTCCTCGATTTTATATCTGGTAATGTACCTGGTGTATATCGTGCCGCCTGCACGTAACACTGCGCTGAAGGTAGAGAAGCCTGCACCCCAGTCTGTGCCGAGAAACCTATCTGTACAGCTAGTCACAAAATAAAAATTCCTTCCTCTTTACTCTTTTCCGCCTTCACCATCAAAGCAAACCCCTTTTGCCGTTTGATATTTCGAAGACCAGACAAGAAATTCTTATCCTCATCTGTGAATTCCCGTCCTTTTCAGTATTTGAAAACGACCCTTTTGTTCACCATAAGCATGTTTCCTTCAGATTCCGCCGCTTCAAGTGCCGGCAGAAGACCCTCCAAGCAAACTCAGTTGGACGCTTTTCTCTCGGACGCTGCCAACCTGAAACGGAAACAACCCCCTAGAGCAATCCCAGGACATGCTGCTGCTGAATTTTCCAAAAATGCAACTAGCAAATCCAAGTCCACGGCCTCTTCCTTTATGAGTTCACTGCCCAACTCGGTCAAGCCCCCCCTGGGGTATTGTACTGGTACTGCCAACGATGTAGCTCAGCTGAATGCCATGGAGGCTTCCTTGGGTATGGTCAAGTCAAAGCCTACATTCACCCAAAAACTTGGCACATTGTTGCTGCCCAGAGGCCTTGCCTTGTTCAACAAGGAAATGCCTGCAGCACCTGGATTTGGGTGCGAAACCGCGCACGGTGGTAAACCTGTGCCTAAAAATCTTAAGCGACAGGAGAACCAGCACGCGGTCCATTTCCAGGCCACCAAGAAATGGAGCAGGTTGCTTGAGAAGGCCCGGGTCTTGAAAAAGCACAATGCTTGTTATATCCAGCGCATGCCGGTTTGTTGCGTCGATGAGTGTCCCGTGGCCACCAAAAAAGTCCACCGCTTTTCTGGAAGTCGCACTATTTGCAAACTTCGCGTTTTTGCATTCAGAGCCGGGTTCAAGTCTATGAAAGCGGACTTAGTCAATTTGGATTTGCCCCAATGCAGACCGCTAGACGCAAGGGACCCGGATAATTTGGCCGTTTTGGCTCGTAAGTACAACACCGAAAAGGATGAGATGTCAAAGTACCGCGCGAAACTTGACTGCGATTTCCAGAAAGCGGCTGCGCGAGCCCAGGAAACGAGAGATGTGCTTGAAAAGCATGCACGCACCTCACCCAATGCACATTGGAAAAAGTACCAAGTGGGCTACCGGCCTAGATATGGCCTTGACGCGGAACTCTTCTATGCAGAGGGCCATCCGGCCCGCGACCTCCCCTACAAACTGAGGCTCGGCAACAATCGTTATGACACTTGGAAACCGGACCTGAAGCCACAGCGGGTTCAAAAGCCGAGGGTCCCAGATGCAAGGCCTCTAGCAAATAGGAATCCGGAAAGACGGGCTCCTGAAAAGAGGGCTCCTGAAAAGAGGGCTCCTGAAAAGAGGGCTCCTGAAAAGAGGGCTCCTGAAAAGAGGGCTCCTGAAAGAAGGGTTCACCAAGTTAGAGCTCCCGGGCCTTCCACATTAAGGTAT